>JARYHS010009186.1:8102555-8206880 GCA_031002005.1 Vandiemenella viatica | reverse complement strand
TGTTAGTGTAACGGTCTATTCGCAGAAGAAAAAGGACCATAAACTTTAGACTATGAGGCGCTACATAAATATACTACTTACAATCTCCTACTTTTATTTCAACAAATGATTATTTTTGTTTATGCGGTGAACAACGGTATTGATGTCACCGTCCCCACCACGTCCGTTGGTACCGGTAACTAACGATTAGTTTGGCGGAGTTCATCGAGAGTGTCCTTGCTAAAGTGGCCACGTAGCCTTCTGTGATCTCAGGCAAGGTGTGTATTCTAAGTGCTGTGTGTTTTTGTGTTCGTGTATTTTATTACTATTATTATATTGCAAATGTTGGAGTTACGTTATCTTTTCTTTCCCTATAAGTGTAAAATTTTATGCACAGCTAACATTAACATGCCGATAGCGGATATTAAGTTGTTATCAACACTGCTTCGTCACTGTTGATGATACGATTATCCGCGATACATTGATGTTCAGTTCGTAATCATCATTATATTCTAAGCACAGATTCCTAACTATAGTACTCACTTTCATAAAGATGCTCGCTGCGACTATAAATTAGTTATCAACAATTCAATGTCGAGTCTTCTATCAGAATCTATAAATTTTGTAAACCTATAATTTCACGGCTTTGCTGCCTGGTGGTCATCTGTCGGATTTAGAGGATAAATGTTCAATATTTTAACGAATAATCTGTAGGGATGCGCAACATTTCTTTGTTCTCAATTTATTAGATACAAATTTTCTGCCCATACCCATTTTAAAATGGGAAGGTCCATGAATTTGAACTTAAACAAAATTGTATAATTAAAAACTGAGTAAACATCGTGAACGTGTATTTAATAGTTTTTAAGTTACGTCGAATTATAGATTTTCAGAAGAGTTTTCACTTCCTGTTCCATTACAACAGAATGTATCCTAAACGATAATCTAAGGATTCAAGCCATTAATTATCCTCAGGAGATGAACAGTTAAACTGCGATCACGGACTACAGATAGTTGTAGTATAAAATGAAGTTGTAGTTAACTGATTAATTAACTAATTAGAAGGTTAATTATAATTGGAAACATTTTTATTTTTTTAAGTATTAACACGCTGCAAATTTGTTGGTCAAGTCCCGATGGTGTAGCGTGGCAAACACCCGTCCAGAACTCAGCACTATGAACGAGAACACCAGTGTAAAGTAACTGAGGCCTCATTCTGAATACAGTTTCACAAATTTACAGAAATTTGGTTATAGACCAGATAAACACCGGAAATAATTGAACCACATTAAAGGAAGGCTTATCCACAAACGGTTCAACTCCGCGATTTTTTACTCCTCTTTTCCTTTTCGTTTCAACCATGTATGGACTACGACTACGCAACTTCATTTCCTCTTCTGAGTTTCCTTCCTCCGTCGTCAGTACTCTTTAGTTCTCTAGCTTACTCTTGCCTTTTCTTCCTTTTCCTTATTGGTTTTTCTTCAGTCAGATCCTTTACCTCCGCAATTTTTCCTCTGAATAATTCCCTGTCTTGAATGTCTTCCAAGCGGATTCCACGGCTTTTTTCTATGCCATTATTTCTGGTTCCATTCTCTTGATGTGTCCGTAGAAAGCTATTCATTTTCTTAATTGTATTTGATAACTTTTAAAACTATTCGTATAATTGGTTCGATCTGAAATAAAGATTAAATTCGTATGCTGTCACTTGTTTTGGCGCAAAGATTTACCGTAGAAATTTGCTTTCTTTCTTTTCTATTTCCGTCCATCCCTTTATGGCTGGTGTATCTCCTGCGTATAAACATTCTGGCTTCACTACTGTACTACAGTGCTTGTATTTCGACTCATGGAAGAGTAATTTCGATATGTATGTGTTTTGACAAATCCTGAAAGCTGTTTCCATCTTTCTCACCCTATCTTCAATTGCAGCCCTTTTCATTACCTTTGGGAATCAAAATTTCACCAAGGTATTTGAACTTCTGTGTTCTTTTAGTATCACCATATTGAGTCTTCACTGTACATGTCTCGTCTTTTGCATCTATATTCAAGTATTCCGTTTTGTCAAACTATATTTATAGTTCTGCTTTCTCAGCTATTTCCTTCAAACCTTCTACCAGTTTGATAGCCGTCTGCAGATCTCTTGCAAAGAACACAATGTCATTCGTAAAAGCGACACATTAAAATGTCAAGCAATTCTTTTGTTGTCCTAGTCTAATTCCGTTTAGGATATTTGAGTGACACGTCACTTTCCACTATTCCCTGATGACCTTTTCCAAGACGCAATTGTACAATAGCGAAGATGTTCCGTTACCTTGCCTTACTCCAGTTTTAATCTCAAAGGGATCTGACAGTTTTTCGGAATACTTAACTTGGGATCGGGTTTCCTTTAAAGTTTCCTGTATTAGTGATGTTATCTTATCGTCTATTCACGATTGTTAATTATTATTTTTTTATCTTCAGCTCGACAGTATTAATAACAGTATACCAATACGGTATCACAACTGAAATACACGAATAAGGCTGTGATTGTTTAAATACATTCAAGCAAATGAACCTTAGGCTTTATTCAGCGAATGCATTTCGAAAGCAAAAGGCAATTGAAGAAACGGAAATTTGCATCGGGAATTATGAGCAGTATCCAATTACTAGCTGAATGATCTCTGTGACCCATGTTCAGGACGGCCGAGCAGAGGTTAGAACCCGCATCGTATCAAATACCCGTGTTACCACTCACCCACCAAGGTCGTCTTTCCTCTCTGTTGCTATGAAAACTAGATCTAGTTAGAATACAATTCGAGTTCTCCCTGCAATTCTATCCTAGGAACTGCGACGAATGATGATCAGTACATGTCATACGTATTGTGCGAATCAGATATGGCGATTAAATAGGTCGGGCGACACCAGTCCGCACTGAGCCCGCACCGTCACCGCACCGACACTCGTCAAGTATCGGCTCGCCCCCCTCGCATCCGCACAGTCTTCAGTCTCATTTAACGTATTACACTTCGTTGTTTCACGGAATTAATGTTAAAAATTACCTTAAAAGTGATTTCGGGATCGCAGCTAGGGTTACCACCTGTACTTTATTTAGAGTATTGTACTTTATTTTGAGTAGGTATACTTTATAATCTACAAAAGCAATAAAGTACATTAAAATACACTTTTTTTCCTAACTCCCGTTATCTCCTCATTGTATGATTTCTTATCCACAAAACTAGAATCCCAACGCAGTTTCAACAAATTATCGTCGTACTGGATTGAAAGATCTCGTGTATCTCCACATAGTCACTATAAAATGTCACTCACTTCACATTTAACGTGTTTGTTGTGTTTGATTTTCCTTTCCGTTCACTCAGAATTTCTTTTACAAAAAGAATAAGATGATTATAAATTTTAATTTCAAAGCAGACCGAAAAAATAATAATAATAATATCATGTGAGCTAAAAATTGCTGTCACAGGTTTATTATCAGCATCGCAGTACATATTTATTGTTGTCATTTAATTTGAAAAGGAGACCTACAGATTAACGTGAAATTCTAACCATGGAGCGTCTTAGCATTAATAAATCAACACATTGCCAGAGGTGAATACTAATTTTAAGACCTGTAAAAATTACAGCTTACACAGGGATTTGAACCGGGGACTTTCAGTACCCCAATCGTATCATTCGTTTGCCGTAATTATCTGAGTCAAGAGACAAATATCGATCTAATTAAAATTAAAAATTCAAACACAAAATAAACGTATTTTTTTCAATATAATTTATTATTGCTATTCCAAAACACAAATGATTTAGTATATATGATTTAGTTTTTTTTTCAGTACTTTTCGATTCAGATGCTTGGAGCGTGTGATTTTGGTACGGAAGGTCCCCGGCTCATAATCCGGATCTCTGATGCAATTTTTACAGGCCTTAAAATCGACCTTCACCTCTGACAAAGCTTTGATTCCTTAATGCGAACATACGAGGCCTCTACCTACATCTACGAACATCTGAAGAACCTAACGTGAGGCTGAAAAACAGGACACTTTTTTAGAGCAATCAGTAAAACTAAAACAATATTTGGTCGTGAAGGACCGGAAATTTCAAATCTCTTTCTATACGCTTCTCCACTTTGACCACCCCGACACTGGTCCGTACCGTCAAAAAGTAATCAAAATAATGACTGCCGACACTATAGATTCAAGCCGTCTTCGGCAGCTGGTCCAGTGATGCAGTGTGAGAAGGCTTCCTGATAGTCTTGTTGCTGGATAGCCCATCACATTGAGGTTAGCACTTTGGATACTACCACGTGTGCAGTTATTACACCTTCGAAAGCCAATTCAGTGAAAGAATAAGAAATACTGCCGGTACCTCTGGAATATAATTGCAGTCGTAATTAAGCTAATTCTCGCAGAATCGTTCGCGGAAAATTCTCTTGAACACATTGTCGAAGAGCCAACGCGGACCGTCAAAGATTACTCGTCCAGTTTGGACCATTTTCTTACAAACAATCCGGGTATTGTAGACACAGTTTGTATAGAGGACGGTATAAGTGATCACAAGGTGGTTGTGGTAACTTTAAAATCTAAGCTGAATTTGAAACATGATAAAGACAAACTCATATGTTGTTTCGATAAGGCAAACGATGCATTTATGGTCGATCATTTGGCGAAAAATTTTGAAACGTACACACTAAATACAAATGTTGAGGAACTTTGGTTTGATTTAAAAAAAAATAATAATATGGACCGGCTTAAAGCAATTTGTTCCCACGAACTTTATTAAGGTTAGTAAGAACATCCCGTGGTTCAATAGGGAAGTGAAACGGTTGCTCAGGAAGAAAAGGCGTTTACATTCGACGGTAAAGAAATCTTGGGACTCGTCTGATCGCGCTAAATTAGTCCAAATGCGCGGGGGGGGGGGGGGGGTAGTGCGTAAGTCTATGCGTGATGCGTTTAAAGAACTCCAAGTCAGAAATTTATCCGAAAATCTGATTACTATCCAAAAAAGTTCTGGTCATATATCAAATTAATAAGAGGCTCTCGTAAGGTCATGCCATCGTTAAATAAGAAAAATGGGGAATTATCAGAAACTAGCGTAGAGAAAGCAGAAATTTTGAATAATGTATTTAAAAAAGCTTTCACGACTGAAAACTCGGAGGAGTTTCCGATATTTAACAATTGTACCAACACAATTATAAAGGATAAACTGCTTATGAATGTAAAAAGCAATAAGGCTCCCGGACCAGACGGTATTCCTACAAGATTCTACTCCAGGTACGCAAAGGAAATTGCGCCGTATTTGATGAAATTATATACCGCCTCCTTGGATCAAGGAAAAATACCAGCCGAATGGAAGACCGCCATCGTAAGTCCAGTGTTTAAAAATGGGAATGTTAATGATCCTCAAAATTATAGGCCGATCTCGTTAATCTCAATATTTTTCAGGATTTTAGAACACATCATCTATTCAAATGTCATGCGGTTTTTGGATGAACGTGAGCTTTTAAACCCAAATCAACATGGATTCATAAAAGGCCGATGCTGCGAAACACAACTTGCTCTTTCAATTCACAACTTGAGCCGTATTATAGATGAGCAATCCCAGGTTGATTTAGTTCTATTAGATTTTAAAAAAGCTTTCGACACTGTGTCTCACACTAGGTTACTTAGGAAACTTCGCGGTTACGGCATATCTACACAAATATGCGACTGTGTTGCAGACTTTCTGGAGGGCAGAACACAGTGTGTAGTTCTCGACGGTAAGCGTTCATCACTTACTGAAGTGAGGTCCGGGGTTCCTCAGGGAAGCGTGATAGGGCCTCTGTTGTTTCTCATATACGTTTATGATTTGTGCGTCATAATAAGTGGGATGAAAAGATTATTTGCCGATGATGCTCTTATTTATCGCGATATCACAACCCAGGTCAAATACGCTTTGTTATGAAAATTATTGCGTGGCGTAAAGATTGGCAGCTGGTGTTATACGCTAAAAAGTGCCAAGTCATGCGTTTAAGTAAAAAGGTGACGCCATTTAGCTTTGAATATACAATTAATGGTACTGTCCTTAGAATGGTAGATTCCGCTAAATACCTAGGGGTAACAATTCGTAATAATTTTTTGGGGAATGAGCCTATCGAGAATGTAATTGGGAAAGCAAATCGTATGCTTCGATTTCTAGGTTGTAATGTAAAACAATGCACTCTGGAAGTTAATTCGATTGCATACAAGTCACTAGTGCGGCCTCACTTGAATATTGTTGCTCTGTATGTGGTCCCCATCAAATGGGATTAATGGAGACATTAGAGATGGTACAAAGAAGAGCCGCCCGATTCGTGACAGGTATATATAGTTGGAGGGAAAGCGTAAGTGCGATGTTGAAGGAGTTAGGTTGGGAAGATCTGGAGCACCGAGGGCATTGCTGTCGATGGAGGCTAATTGAAAAATTCACGACTGACATATTTCAGAATGACAGGAAACAAATATTGCTACCAACAACATTCATATCCCGGAATGATCGCGAAAATAAGATAAGAGAAATCAGGGCCAGAACCGATTCATTTCTGTTCTCATTTTTTCCACGAGCGATTATGGAGCGGAATAGAAAGGATTTACCGGGCGACTAAACATAAAATCCGACAGGAGTAGCTTTCGGTAAAGTACTCCGACCATCCTTACCTGGGTTTCCATGGTTTCCCTAGATCGCTCCATGCGAATGCTGGGATGGTTCCTCACAATAGCCAATGGGCGCCTTCTGCCATATCCCGTATATCCCTTCCAAACCATCACCTTCCCGGATAGGTGCAATGTATCCTCCACCACACACTTTTACTGAATCGCGGAGTAATAGTAATAGTAAGTGTACAAGAGTCAAACATGCGTAGTTCAATCGAGTGAGCGACAACAATATGAAAAGTGTCGGTGCGGTGCCGGTGCCGGTGCGGGCTCGGTGTGGTCTAGTGTGGCCCTACCTAGTGAGCGGCGTGCAGAAAACACTTGCGTGACAATTGTCGGCCACGTGTGTCGCTGGCGCCACCTATTTGGGTTAACGGCGTCGCAAGTGGACATTTATGACCATCTGCCGGGCGAGGTCCGCGCGCAGAATTCTAAGTAGCAATGTGGCCCCACGCATTTGCTGCAATTATTCTAATGGCGCAGTATTACTAAGAATTGGTGAAGCCTCTCCGAGAAATATACGCCAGTGATTATCCTAATTATTTTGGCTGTTACGTGATAATAGCCTTCCATTCCCAGTGTTAATTTCTTAATTAGAAAGAAGATCCTTCTATTCAGAACGCCCTCTAATGCAGGAACACAAGAAAACACTTTGCATCAGGGCACATCCCGTGCTGGGAATTAGTATGTCTGTAAATTATGTTAGGGTAATGTAATACAACAAATTAACATTAGTGTTTTTCAAGTTCGGTGTTAAAACACAAAACAAACGAATTAGAAAACAGCTGCTCTTACAGGTCATATAGATTTTCTTTAATGGTTTCACTTCCCGTCCACGCTAGCGCCCTTACAGCTGGCTGCGATTAAAGACATGAAAGCCGACCTGCGACATCCTTGACTGACCTAGGACCCATTTAGAACCAAAATCTGGTTTGCCGAAACGAAGGCCCGTCAGAACGATAATCACTCATCCAATTAGATCGTCCTGTTTTCAAGAATGTCCAGTAAAGTTGTAAGATAGATAAAGGGAATAAATTAATATTCTACATAAATGGGAAACGATTTAAATTTGTTTGGGAAGATTAATTTTTGAAACGCGTTTATCAAAAAGAATTAATGAATAAAATCCAAATTTAGCAATATAAAATTTTGATTATAAGAAATGGCATCATCGAATCAATTTGTGACATCTGAATACCCTAGCTCTCATTTCAGAAAACTACGAGAAGTACGATATATTTTAAAAAGTTTTATAGACTTGGAAATAAAAACTCGAACCCCTCACAGGTGAAGATTTGGGATAATTTTTGTTGTTAACTCAGCATCAACGATGGTATTACCTAGGAACCTGGCGTGCAATGTCGACGATATTCATTATTTCCATACCATGGTTTAGAGAAATATGAAGAGACAATGTGGGTGAGATTCGATCATGCCGCAGTTTCTGAATATCTGCGTAGGATAGACCTGGTTAACACCCAGTGTATTAGTGTGGCGAATCATCGGTAAAGAACTCCAAACCACCTTTCATTTCAGTCAGGTCAACAGAGTTTTCTGTCTACTTTGCTGCAGCTACAGCAGCAGCAACAACAACAGCAACAGACACCAGATCCAAGATATCAGATCCCACCCACCCATTCTAGTACAATTCCCCAGACGTTACAAAGAAATGCAGCAGATGGTTAAGGGGATCCTACAAGATCGGCCATTCCAAGTGATGACTGCTGGTGGCGATAAGGTTAAATTAACTTTCAACTCTATCAATGATTACCTGGAAGTGACCGCAGCACTGCAAAGGGCAAACATACCCCACCATACTTTTCCCTCCGCGGCAGTGAAGATACTAAAAGTAGTACTCCGCAGGAAGCCAGCGAATTAGAGATGGGTCGTTCGCGAGTGAATCAGTTCTTTAGAGCAATTCTTTTAAAAGAGAGAGTGAGCAGTCGCTCACTAAAAAATGAAAAAAAAACAGTTCAAAAGAACCAGTTCTTTTCGTAGAGTGATCAAATGAACACTGCTCTTTTTAGTGAGTCACTTTGTCCACCTCTGCAAATATGCCGTCTGGAGATATAAAAGAAGAACTGGAAGACAGCGGAATTCACTTTAACATAGTGACTAAGCTGAAAAGACCAGACGGTTCAGACCTAATGACTCTCTTTCTTGTGGTGCTACCAGATAGGTCACATAATAGAAAAATCTTAGGCCTCGAATCACTGATGTCACTGTTTATCTCCCTCGAAAAATTTAGGTCTTCCAGTGGCTCTACTCAGCGCTTTAATTTCCAAGCCCTAGAGCATGTGGCACGGCATTGCAACATGCCCTCAGCATGCGTTAATTGTGCCGGTGCACATTTATCCAATGATTGCATTATGAAGAAGGAAGACAACAAACCGAAATGCGCCAACTGTCAAGGACGTCATGTTGCCAGCTATAAAGGGTGTCCTGCGTACAAAAGTGCCCGGTGCCGGCAGCGAGGACTCGCCTCTGTTCTACCTCAAGAGAGAAAAAGTAGACTGATGACAAGAAGACAGAGGACGCTGCAGCCCAACAACTATCCGCCACCGACCATCCTAGTCGACAGCGAGAGTGCTTGAATAAGCCCCCTCCTGAGCAGAATTGTAGTATATTAAGAGATTTTAGTTATAGTATATTGCAAATTTTTGCTCGGGATAATTTTTTTCAAGCTGCAGCTATGTCATGTAATTCCACCCAACGAAGCAGAGCTCAAGGTTGGGCAAAGTCACTTCCCGTGGGAAACAGTCACCCTACCACGGTAGTCCAGAAAAGCTCTTAGTAAGGGTTTTTAAATGAATAGAACTAATGTCACATGACTTCCCCCACTCCGCTTCACTGCGGGGGAGCTCACTTTGGCGCAGTTCTCGAGGAGGCCGTTCGCCGAGTCTCAAGATGGATCACGTTACCAGACGGCATGCAGATTTTATTAGGTAAAGGCTAATGCATTTATACCCTTCTGCTGGCTTAGAAAGAATATTCCGACTGACAGGATTTTATTAGTAAGAGATTCCTTTTATGAGAGTTATTTTATGCAGTATTTTTCAGTTATTTCAAGTGTATGTCTATGTGCCCATTTTTATTGAAGTATTAAAGTCACTCCATTCTTTCAACTACATGTTTTTATTTGTATCGCTGATTCCTGCTCATTACTAGCAATAAGTAAGGGCAGAACGTAATTGCTCTGATCTTATGGCCACATATCTTCGGGAAGCTGATCGGGGAGTGGTTGATCAGAGACGAATCCAAACTTGGTTGTACTGAATTGCCGCTCGTTTACTACAGGATGAAAAGAGACGTCCTCAAAAATGTGGAAAAGAAGAGCATGGCTCAACAGCCGGCAAATAAGAAGATCACGACTCAACATTCGGCTAATCACTTGGTTTCCACCACATATGCCGAAAATACATCTGGAAAAACACCACCAAAAGGGACTACGTCAACGGCAGCTGAGAAGACAAACTCTCAAGAAACCTGCCAGCAATACCAACACTCCAGGCCCACACCGCAAACAGACAGCGAGACGATGGACCATCCATTAAACATAGTACGTAGCCTACTCAATATGTTGACATCTCTCCTCGCCAAGTTTGGCCAGCTCGCCACGGATATCAAGTCCGCAGTTTAGACGATTCCTGCATCCGAGCAACCTGAGATATCCCTGACCAACAATGGATAGGTTTTATCTTTGTGCGTTTGGAATGCCAAAGGCATTAATCGACAACTTGAAGAGTTCAGGAAGTTTCTGCGTGATGAACAAGTAGATATTTGCTTTGTCTCATAAACCCACCTCAAACAAGTCCTTAATGCCACAGTAGCAAACTATTGCTGCTATCGGAATGACAGGCCAACTGCAGGAGAAGGTGTGGCAATATACAAAAAGCGCGGTATCCATCATCATTAGATATTGTCGCCACAAACTAACCAGATAGAAATTAGGGCCATTGAAGTGATAGATACAACCGGACCAGTCTCAGTAGTATCAGCATACAACTACCGCGGAGGCAGCCTATAGAAGATGACTTTGGCCGCCTCCTCTCTATCCGATGTAAGCTGATAATCGGAGATAATCTTAATTCGAAACACCCCTATTTGAACTCGAGAACTACGATCCCAGCAGGACAGATTCTCAACAGGCTTGCAGTCAGACGCAACTTGCTAGTCTGGGGACTGGTGGAGCCAACGCACAACCCCTGGAATGGCGGTCTCCCAGACGTCTTGGACATTGTGATCACGCGGGGGATCGCAGGCTTCATCTCTGCACACACAACCAACAGACTATCTTCCGATCACTCCCCAGTCCTGATAGATATCGACGTGTGCTCCTGGAGGCCAACAACTACCAACCTTAAGAACTCCTGCAGGACAAACTGGGAAAACTTCCGTGAAGAGATCACGGAAGCTCTTCACCGCCTGATGCCCCAAGATGCGAGACAAATAGTGATCGCAATCAAACACGTCTAAAAGTCATTGTGAAAGCGGTTAACACGCCCCCTACAACAGAAAGATCCACGTCTCACCAACTGCCACCACAACTATTAGCACAGATAAGGCATAAAAACAGGGTGGTTGAGGAATGGCGAGTAACCAAACGCCCAGAACAAGGCGGCTGCTAAATCGACTACACCGCGAGTTGAAAGCGGCACTCGAAGAGCATAGAAACCGAGATTGGTCGTCACGTCTGGCCTCCCTACACGTTAACGACGGAAAACTTTGGGAAGAGACCCGACGTTTTACAAAGCGGCGTACGAGACTGCATGGCGAAAGGGATCTTGTGTTTAACGACTCAGACAAGGATAACGCTCTGGCGGACCACTTCGAGAAGGAATTCAGACCTCAAGACAATGATGAAGAAGAATCCGCAGACATCCGCCGAAGACTCGTCCGTTTTCTAGCAACTGAGGATGATGACTACACCATAGAAGAGATCAAATCAGATGAAGTTCCAAACATTTTGAGCAAGCTACACCTGAGTTAGGCCGTGGCATTGCCGATATAAGTAACCACCTGCTGAAGAACCTTCCGCTACAGGCCATCGAACACGTCACAGAAATCTGTAATATAATTCTTCTCAGCCAGCACTATCCAAGATGTTGGAAACAGGCTACGGTTGATGCTGTGCCGTAACCTGGTAAGAATACAACATTCCCTCAGAACTACCGCCCCATCAGCCGGCTCCCCTCAATGAGTAAAATCTTTGAGAGATTATTGCTTAAGCGACAGGAGGCACACATCCAGAACTAAAACATCATCCAGAAATTCCAGTTTGGGTTCCAAACAAGACACTCTGCAACCCAACGGATTATGAGAATAGTGGAACGCCACTACTACCTTGAATTATCGTGGATACTGTCCGATGTCGCACGGGCCTTCGACTGGCACAGCGGTTTGCTATATAAACTTTATAACCAGGTCCGTTTGTAAAGTTGATCAGGGGCTATATATCTGGGAGATCATTCAGGGTGTGGGTTGGCAATGACCTTTCAACTCGTCACCCCATAAAAGCCGGAGTGCCGCAAGGGTCGGTCCTAGGTCAGGTACTGTACTATCCATATTCCACGGATATCCCAGCCTCAGCCACAGTACACACCGTCCTATATGAAGATGATACTGCATTCTTCACTGCACATAGAAGTAAAGCCGCTACAATCAGAAGATTACAAGAGGTCCTCCAACAGACTGAAGCCTGGGGCAGAATAACCCTGAACTCGACAAAGACACAAGCTATTTTGCTAACCAGGCGCCTGGGGAAGTGTGGCTGCCGGCAAAACCGTACCCATAGCTTGCACATAAATGGTGAAGAGATCGAGTGGACAACCACAGGTAAATACCTCGGTGAGATTCTGGAGTCTCGTCTAACCTAGAAATATCACATTAAAGAGGTACAACGAAAAGTTGCAGCTAGGCTACAAGAGTTATACCATATACTCAACAGGGAAAGCTCATTGTCAGCAAGCACCGGCGTCAGTGTTTACTTTAACCTAATACGTCCTATGATCGAGTATGCGTGCCCTGTGCTGGGGTACGCATCTAAGACCCAACTGAACCGTCTGCAGACGGTGTAGAACAGATCCCTTCGCTGGGATCATGGAAACATCGCGAAGCGCATCGATCATGGTGTCGTGTTGTATGGGTGGGGATACTTGTAGCAGGTGGTCAGGTGAAGCTTGTTGGTTGACTGTCTGGTCAACATTGGTAGGAGGTTCCGTTGTGTCCTCGTAGCTAGGGTTGGTGGGACTCTCAGGCTCCTTCCTGATGAGGTTGACTCTTCCTCTTTGCTTGGCGAGGCTAGTGAACGGATGAGAAGATCCTACGATGAAGGTCCACGAGGTACTCATCCTCTTGGTAATTGTATGCGAGGAGGATTCTTGGAAGGGGAACGTCTTGCGTCCAATCTTTCCCGTCATGGAGATTGGGTGTGGCAGAGGTCGAGTTTCTTCCATAGGTGAGAGAATCGTGGATGTAGGCGTACATGCCATCGAGTTTCTTGACGTGGAGCTGCACCTCGTCCTCGTCACGACACATAAAGTTCCCCCACTCGTTGGGCTTGTAGTGTCGTCATTCGACTTTGACTTCCGTTTCGTCTATACGGCAGTAGATATAGACTGGGAGATCTTAATCGAGCGTGCCGTTATCGTCAGAACAGGTTTCATTCTCACAGCCCATTGATACTTGTGATTTGTACGCGTGATTCTCTGGGGTGTGATGGGGTGTCGTAGTCTGTTTCGTTGAATCCTCCGAAGGCGTAGAATTCTCCAAAGGCGTAGGCCGGGGTGATCTTGTGTCCGCAGCAATGGCTACCGGTCACTGGTCCGGAGAGTTAACTCCGTCTCGAGGCACACGTGAGTCCGTCTTGACGAATCGGTGGCTGTCGTGAACGGCTTCCGCTCACTGCGGGGTGCGTTGGTAATGGGCCCCATGTTACGCGGTGGAGAGTGGTTCGCAGAGGCCTCAAGCGCCCACAATTGACGGGGTTACATTCCTTGTGTTTGGATTGCACAGATCTCTTCGCGCGAATACGGCCAGCCTAACGATTTTCTAGAAAGATTTCATGCTAAAGATTAATGTAAAGTTTTAAAATTAAGTTTATACACCATTTTTTCCTGCAGCAAACTTAATGTTACGTTATGAAATATTTCCAAGTTCCTGTAAATTCCCCATCTGTTAACTTCATTCCCTGTAACATCAGATTGTCAGCAACCGCCTGACCTGGCGGTGCTGGAATAGAACGACCTGACACCAGTTGTTTGTTGCAGTGTATACCTATGACTCGCAATTCACTTGTTCCTGCATTTATTTCGTTTGCTTCTTGCACTAAACATTACCATAACATTGGTATAGGTAGAACCCACCCTCTGCAAGAGAATCGCAGAATAATAGTAATAGAGTAGACAGGTCAGTTGATTAAAAGTGGAGTTTGCCTAAACTTATTTCGAAATGTTCATTACTACAACAAATAACTGATAATACTACATAAACATAGACCATACTCGTCTGAAAAGACAGACCAGTATAAGACATGGTTGAACTTCAAAGATCTCTTTCATCTGTCTTTTTTTTATGGTTTTACGTCGTGATCATTATAGGCGGGAAAGAACTGGGAGCAACAATTGGGAAGGAATTCTACTATGGCCTTTGTGAAATAACTATCCCGGCCTACGCCTGGAGTGATTTGGGGGAAAGCATGCGAAACCGAAATCTATACGGACGGACGTGAACTCGAACCAGCGTCCTACAGACTGCAAGACCAGAATGTTACCGCCTACCTGTCCCGCTCGGTCTCTGATTATAATTTCCTAAGCTCACTCACTCACTAACCTCGATAGCTATTGGCTGGAGAACGGTGTCACGTGTCAGCCTTCGTTCGCAAATTAACAGCCACCAGAGATATGATTAAAAGAAATTCAAGGTTATGTCCACGATTTAATAGCTAAGCAACTGCTACCTAATTGCCATTATAGATTAATTAAGTTTGCTCTTCATACCATTTCATAGTTAAAATAATAACGATGAACTTTACGGCTGAAAAAAATGTGAAACTGCTTTTCTGTAATATGTTGCTAATGAAACCAACAATAGAAAACATTAAAAAACGAAAACTTTTTAGTGGTCTCTGCTGTAACAACAAATGCCAGTTGTCATTCCGGCATAGGCTAAATATCCACTTAATTAAAACTTTCGCTAATGTTGTTGCTTGACCTAACGATTTATTTTCTTTTTACGTATTTTACTGACCACTTTCGCTAACGGTTTTTATTCATGTGCACTGTACGTGAGTTATAAGGTTATTTATAGTGGACATCAGACCAAATATGTTCCTGAATCCAGTATTCTGGCAATTCATTTCTTCAGAGTTGCTCAACTGTGTAATAATCTTGAGCCTGCATTAAGTTCTCTGGCTGTTACAGACACTATAACCAACGATTACAATAGAACGTCTTACGTCTTGCAAGCCTAAAAAAAAAAAAAAAAAAAAAAAAAAAAAAAAAAAAAAAAAAAAAAAAAAAAAAAAAAAACAGGAATTCTTCAAATTTTGCAGACTGAACTTTAAGGGTCAAATACAAGTCAAGTTTGTATTTCAGCAAGTTCGAGTCTACGACATTTGAAACAATTATGCGACAGCGCGATCGCCCCTGCCGGTGTTTAACACCTGCGTCTGTTAATACTTGTGAGTTCTCCAAGCTCAAGCGATTTAGTCACACTAGGGATGAATCACATGTCAAGTTCGAATTTGATCAGATCAAGCCAACCTGTCATAATCTTTGATGCTAAAAACTGTAACTATTCTAGACGCGTGACGATACACAAAAAACAGTCCCGGGCTTACACTAGTCTGAATATAATGGTAATTTTCACGTGATACTTGTTGATGTATTTGTGTCGGATAAACAACCCGGCAGATATCTTCTTTGTTGTAATATTCAGTTTCCGGCAGCTCATGTGGTTATTCTTTTTGACGTTTCAGCAAAAATCAGAACGGTAGTGTCCAGCAGTGATTGCTTTTGTGCGAGTAAACGAATTCTTTGTTTCACGCGGTACTAATGCCACAGATTAAGGGGCGGAGGCTTAAATGCGTTTTAATTCTATCGCCCTTTGCTCCCGGCTACCGCGTCAGGTAATCTCCAAACTGGTTAACTGGAGTCCTCGGGGAGCCGGCTCAGTTATAAGCCCTTAAGCCCTTTAGATTGGCGCCACCTGCCGTGATGGCCTCTGGGTAGTAAACACCGTCAAAGGACGTGATCCGAGCGCAGTTCAGGCGCCTGTGGTTTGACAACATCAAGGCGGGACAGTGCGGGCCCAACCCCGCGTTCATGCTAATACCACTGCAGATTATACTGAATTTAATGACGCTGTGTACAGTTTTTAATTTTACAGACACTGGAACCAGAATACGAGAGAGTACCCAAAAACAACCGGAGTTATTTTTTAAATGCTATATATTTTCAAATACTGCCCAAATCAACCTTATCCAGTTCAAAATATTCTTCACTACAACTAATACATTAGTCCCACCGGTGCTTACACAGTTGGAAAAGATTTCTGTAGTCATCATTAGAAATGACTGACATCTCCTCCCACGTTCTTTTCTTGACGCATTCGATGCTGTTTCATGTCGCACGGAGCCAAGTCAGTGGAGTAAGGTACGTGGGGCAGCGGAACCATGTCATTTTTAGCCAAAACTTCCTAACAGAGACAGTTGTGTGTGCAGGTGCATTGTCGTGGTGGAAGAACCAGTCTCCTGTCTGCCACAAATTGGGTCTTTTGTGACGAACACTGTTGCGTAATCTTCTTAAAACTTCCAATTAAAAGGTTTGATTGACGTTTTGAAGTGGGGAAACAAACACTGAATGTACACTATAGATTATCAGAAGGCCTTTGACAAGGTAAAACATCAGAAAATGACAGAAATTCTAAAAAGTATTGGCTTGGATGATAAAGACCTCAGAATTATTATTAACCTGTACTGCAACCAGTCTGCTCATGTCAGACTGAAGGGAGAAAATACGGATGAAGTAAAAATGTTTCGTGGTGTAAGACAAGGTTGTATCCTGTCCCCCTGTTGGCGACTGTTGCTATGTGAACATAAATATAAACAGTAGCTCTGAAGAAGGCTGGAGTATAACAGCCGAAAGCTTAGATAATCCAATAAACGACGCGGCATAGACCGTAAATCTATAAATCATGTAATAAAGATGTTTGTTTTACCTTGACGCCATCTTTTGGGACGGGGTAACAATGACGTCTTCCATTGGCTTCACTGTTCCTTTGTTTCTTGGTCGTAATCATTGCACCATAACTCATCACCTTTGACAGAAAATCTGGATCAATTTCAAGCTATTGTTTCAAAGCAAGGCATGTTTCAACTCGACGTTCTTTTTGATTGCCAGTCATAGCCCGAGGAACAAACATGGCAGCAACTCCTTTCATTCCAAAATCTTTTGTTAAAGTTCGCCTAACCGAGCTCCAAGATACCCACTATTCTCAGATAGCTGATCAGTTGTTTGTCGACGGTCTGTGAGCACAAGTTCTTGAATGTTTTCAACATTTTCGTCGATTCGGGCAGTTGATGGACGTCCAGAACGAGGTTTGTCATCAATCGACATGTCGCCATTTAAAAAAAAAAAGCGAACCACACTTACACTTGAGTTTTTCCCATAGCGTCATCTTTGTAAACTGTTTTCAACATTAGAACAACTTCAGCAGCATTTTTACTGAGTAGAAAACAAAATTTCGCAGCTGCACGTTGTCACTTAAACTTGCGTCATCAAAAACTAAACAATAACAAAGCAGCGCTATCATAAACAATCACTGCAGATTAACAAAATAAGCCAGGTCGACAACACAGGCGGCACTGAATAGTCACTGAGTTGCGTTATAAACGCCTAGCGGCAGAAACGCGTACTACACAACCTCTGCCCACAGCAATGTTATTCCGGTTATTTTTGGGTACCCTGCCGCTTAACTTGTCTATGGCCTTTGCTTGTCTCCATTATGGAATATTTTTAGATATATCACGACTCTATGATAATAGTGGTAGACCTGGTTTTAGTTTCATATAATATCTAAAAACCAAAAGCAATGTCTACATTGGAAAGTTGCTAACACAAGAGAGGTCATAATTGGTGATGGGAATACTGACTAATGATGTTCCTCACAGATGAATTTTCATTTCATGGAGTTCCAGGTAAACACGAATTCTCTCCCACTCGTGTAAGACATAAATGAGGTTAGGTATAGTACGCATATCGTACTAAGATATAATAGGTAAAGCCACTATTACAAAATGAATAAAACAGTCAAAATGTTACTGTAAAGAAAACAAACAGTTGATTGACTGCAAACAAATTCATTTAGAAAATATGCAGCCACTTTGTTTCGTTCGAAAAAGTAAAACTGGACTAAATATAACGTTACATTTGAATGGAAAGCAAATAGGAAGGAGAAGTTGTATGAAAATGGTGAATCAATACACAGATAACATTGTTAACTGGAATCGACGATTTCAAGAATATATTGTACCACTTCATTCTCCTATATTTTATTAAGGACAAATGGCACACCAGATTGTCCACGTTATTACTCTCGACTCAATTACTGCATCATGCGTTACAATTCCCGACAAGTCAACGAAGGAGTACACGCTACTCTAGCAATTATTTGACGATTGAGACTATGGACGTTGTGTGCGGAAGTTTGTTTAAAAAATCTTAGATCTTAGTTTACAGTCAGTTCCGTCTTTAAAGTAGAAAAATAAAAGTAAAAAATCCACTCTCATTGCTTTTCTCGCCCACCTCGTATGCCTGGAACAAGTTGCGTGTTGGTGCAGAGAAAGGGCAAAACTCGGAATTTACAAAGTAGGGTTACGTTTATATAATTTCAGAAGTTACATGCATTCTCTGGCCAATCAGAAGCGTGTATCTGTAAGCCTAAACCAAGAAATGAACTAGCAGTATTATTGTTACTAATAAATCGATGTTTTACATTTGTGCTTTTCATGCCCAACCAAGAACGAAGGCTGTTTTCGTGTTGTTCGCCATAGGCTGGTTCAAGCCATAGGAATCCCGATTGGGGTTTCAAGATGAAGGTGACACAGATTAGCATCGTAACTTTCTAGCTTCGACATAAGTATTCTTGAGTTCAAGCATGCATTTCTGTTTTCTGGCAGAGTCGTGGCAACGACCGTCAAATCACAGAGCTATCCACTCACAGATGGCCCCTGTCGATCAGGACATCCGGTGCCGCTGTAAGGACCCTGTCAGTTGATCGACAAGAGCGGACAGGGTAATCTTCCACTGGAGCCGTCGGTGAGGGTCGGGCACAGAAGTAGACCATGGTTTTGATGTCCCTACTGCAACACCTGACTCGTTTTATGGCTCAGTGCATTCAGGTATTATTGTACGAATGGCTGAGAAGTCTAGGATAAATTACGGTAATGAGGAAACTACATATTTACACATTTATTTACATGGGAATTGACTGATGGAGTAATTGAGTATGTACAAGGTTTATTTGGGCTTGTAACAAAATGGTCATGCATTTAACTGCATTATTAAAGATAGGTCCAAGGACAAGAGCGAGTATGTAACTGATTGGTACCTTGCAGCCCAAGCTAACTGGAGTGTTGGTAACATCTGTGCCCGACTGTGTCCACGTGAGGTGACCACGTAATCGACCCTCTGCCTGTCCACATCCCGCTATCACAGTAGAGCCCACCTGTGTATTAGACGGCTGGCATCATCTTCTCGCCTGCGTCGATATGGTACGAGGAACCAGCCAGGCAGACCCGCTGTCGCTGCCCCCATGGTTTAAATTAATTCTTCCCCTTCCTATTACCACTGTGCGGAGAGGGCAATACTCCTCTCTAACCAGCTGTGAAGTCATTTTACCAGCTTGCAGCAATTACCGTCGCTTGGCAACTGGCGACCTGCTGATCGGCGTGCCACTTCTCCAGGTGATCGCACGATATAATTGCTTAACTATTTCATGCTCGCCCGCCCTCGATACTAACTTGAGGAATACGAGCTTTTTAGGCTCGTAATCGACCTCGATCGCTACACCTCTCGCCAAACTTGTTGAACGACAGCTGGCTGCTTCTTCGCCGACCGCATCGGCCGCATGGTAACCTCGGAGGAAAACCCTGTAAGATTCAGTCCCACGCTCTACACAACAAAACCGTCACAGAGTTGTGATCTGCTAGATCCACGCTTCTTTGTTTCGGATTTTACTTATTTCGAATAAAAATTAATTTGCATTGTTTTGCATATATAATTTTCTTTTATCAATTAGTTCTAGTTTCATTTATAACAATAATACTATCCCCCACTATTACTTGTCGTGTCGTTTATTGCGCATAATCATATATATGTATATATAAAATTAGACGTGTGTGTGCGCCTATATTTCACTTTTCAGCCACCAGTACCGAGCACAGGTCACTGGCGTTTGTGTGTGGTAGTAGCATGGAATTTCCTATCGTGCACATCGTTGGCCGAATCCCGTTAGCTGTGGGAATGATGGAGATATGGTGGTCGATGTAGGATATTTTCATATTTCGACCATAGACTTGTGTGTCCCTATACTCCGCTTTCCTGCCACAACTACATAGCGCAGACCATTGGTGTTTGTGTATGGTATTAATATTGAGGCTCCCATTGTGAAATATGGTGGTTGCAGGTCGCTAGCAATTGGGAGGGTTGAGAGACGGTGGTTGAAAGTGGTCGACCTGTGGCACTTTCGCATTTCCACCAAAGACGTGTGTGTCCCTATGTATCACTTTTTAGACAAAACTATGTAGCGCAGATCACTGGTGTTTGTCTGTGGTAGTTCCATACGTTCACCGACCGTGCACAACCTTGGCCAAATTTCGATAACTGTGGGGGTGTGGTCGATGATGGGTATTTTCGTATTTAGACCAAAGACATATGTGTGCGTATATTTCACTACAACTACATAGCGCGGATCACACGTGTTTGCGTGTGGTACTAACATGAAGTCTCCCATCGTGCACTATGGTTTGTGTCGTGTCGGTAGCAATGGGGGTGTGGGAGATATGGTGGTTGAAATTGGTCGACGGAGGGTGTTTTCATATTTCGACCAAAGACATGTGTGTCCCTATATTTCACTTTACAGTCATAAATATCCTGCGCAGATCATTGATGTTTGTGTGTGGAGTCTCCAATCGTGCACTATGGTGGTCACATGTCGGTAGCTATCAATAAAAATTCTTTACAAACACAAACGAAGTCGTGGTCACCAGCTAGTGTTACTATAAATCCTTATTTAACGTTAATTAGTTTTTCATTCCATTCTAACAGCACCCAACTATTATAATGATTACCATTTTTAGTAATTGGCAGGGATGGTATTTAATTTGTTCACAGGAGTAATGTTTCACTGTATTTGCAGAAACGAACACGAATAATTGGAAGCTGTATTGAAATTCAGTAATTAACGCACCACAGGCGTTGCGCTCGTGTGACTCTAGTTGGGAAGTTCAGAACTGATTTATTTTAAGCTAACAGCAAACAAATTGGAGTATAAAAAAGAAAAATTGAGACCGTAACCTATCCTTTTATTTCCTTATTTTTCTCACTAGGGGTTAGGAAGAGAATAGGAAAAGTATATCGCACAAAAAAAAAATTAAAATCCGTCAGCAAATGGGCTAGGCGAACAGCTCCGGCTACCCGTAGTTTTCATAGATCTTTCCAGACGAATGTCTAGAAGACTCCTTAATGTAAGCGCAGGGGTGCCTCTTGCTATATTCCTTCCAATTCGGTTTTGCACAGACATACGAACAGCTACAAGTCACCTTCCGCCATGCACTTTTTAATTAAAATGCAATAATGTGCTGTTTTTGGGTATTAAATAGTGAACTCTTGAACAGTTAATACAGTTTATGGCAAAAAAATGAAACTTTTTTTACTTATGGCTTAATGCCTCGTCGACGTCGAGGTAGATGGTACTGGGGAGAAGTAACGGGAAGGAATTCGGCCATGGTCTTTTGAATGAAGTAGCCCAGCATTTGTATGGAGTGATTTGAATGTCCGGACGGGGATTTGAACCGGCATCCTCCTGAATGTGAGGCCAGAACGTTAACCGTTCACCCGCCATTCTTGGTCAGATTATTAAAAGTCTTCGTTTCAAATCAAAATTAATGTTTAGAAAAGCTATTATAGATACAAGAGACATGATATTCATTGCATCTTGCACTCCACACGAAGGTGCGGCATTCCTAAGTTTGAAAATTATTCACCAGCGAAAAAGGTATTCAAGTCGTGCTATATAACAATATTACATGTGGACTGGACCCCCGAGCCTATTGAATAGATCTGTTGACAAAACTATATACTCCTACATTTCCAGCACAATGCGTACATTAGCTGTTGTCTTCTATAGCAAAAAACCGAAAGACTACAGTAGTTCTTTTGGAGCACATAGCCATAATACAAGTAATAAACTAAACAAATACAAATATTATGCATCATGACCTACTATTCAGAGAACGTTAAAATTTCCAACTTCGCTGTCGTAATCCAAGAAGTATAATGTTAATCCGGAAGAGTTTCTACATCATGAATCTTCTTACTCTTTAAACATATTAATATTTTATCCATGCTGGATTAGTGGAATTCAGCAACTGTAGTTTCAAATATCTTGATATTTAAAAACAGCAGCCAGTCACAGTTTGTTTGATGTTTTATATTTAGCGTGCTATTCAGATTCTTATATTGGTGAAATATTTATAATTTTTTATCAATACATCACATCATTCAAGAAAAATTCACTTTGGAAAATCCAACTTTAGAATGATGCCCGCTTGCATTTTGCAAAATGCATAATTTATTACATACATAAAAATAAATGAAAAACCATCTGATGATGAACAATTTGTGTTCGAAACCGGTAATGGTTTATTAAATATAAAACATCAAACAAACTGTGACTGGTTACTGTTTTTTAATATCAAGATATTTTAAACATATTGTTTTTGAAATTTTTATAACTAAAGAGGACTGAGAAAGTAGTATATGCACTGAAAATTAACAAATGAAATATGCTTAGGTTGTAAATAATGATCTAGTTTATGATTTTTTAATGTAAACATGTAAGAACATCAAGGATTATTTTTCATATTTATAAGGGAGGCTATATGTTTACAGTTAACACTAGAAATTACATACTGGCAAATAAATAGCCTGTAACAATTAGTTACTTAGGAGGTCCTGTTTTGAGGACAGAGTTTGATAGTGCTTTGAATGACTTAATAGCGAATAAGGCGGTTGGCATTGATGAGATTAGTGTGGAAATTCTTAAATCCCTAGGAGGAGAAGGAATCTAGACATTATTCAACTTGATGTCAAGAAGTTATGAAAGAGCATAAATTCCAACAGATTTCAATAAAAGTATCATCTTCACACTTCAGATGAAATCACAAGTCGACAAATGTAAGAATTTTCGCACTATAATACTAACATCCCATGTTTCATAATTACTGACCAGAATAATATACAGAAGAATGAAATGGGTACTAGAAGAGATAGCAGGTGAGGATCAGTTTCGGTTTAGGAGAACCCACGGTACAAGAGAAGCAATTCTGGCGTTAGGATTATTACATGAAGAGCGGATCAAGAAAAACAAAAATATTTTTTTGGCGTTAGTTGATTTAGAAAAACGCTTTTGATACTGTTAGGTGAGACAAGATGTTCAAAATTTTAAAAAAGTCGAGTCTAAAATATCGAGATACGAGATTTCTTTATAAACTACTAGCCCGTACCCGCGACTTCGTACGCGTGGATTAAGAATTTTTTTTTTTTTTTTTTTTTTTTTTTTTTTTTTTTGCCAGAATTAAATATAGAAAGTTGTTGGTAACGAAGGATTGGTCCCAAACAATATCGAGTCGGAATAATATGACAGGAAAGCTATCACTGTATCATTGTACCGTCGAACCTGTCTCTTGAAGAGATTCCAACATATTTCTGTCACCATTCGATAAGGTCTCAAAATTTCGTGACTACAACTGTTAATCATACTGGAAAAAATATCCTGTGCTCTTCATACAGATTTCCTTATAAAATTCCATCACAACGATATAACGTAACAAAAAGACAGAGACTTACTTCCGTATTTATAATAATATTACTGTGGTTCACACTCACACACTGACTGCGAACAACACCTGAGGGATCATTATAAAGTAAAAAAGTGTACACCTACAACATTGCAAGACTACCTACGATTTGCCTCGCATTGCACCCCTAACTTTCTAATATCTACAGTTTAACATTCAATCCGAATAACCTATGGCCCAGGCCTGACTCTTACGATAAAAAACAATTTTAAAAAATCTTAGCCTGCAGGGACATTTGAACCGGAGACCACGACGTTCGTAAGCAAGCGCTTTAACCACTAAGCTGCCAGCCCACTATATGGAAACACGCTACGGAGACGACCATATGTAACGTGTCTGTCTATCGCCGTATTTCGAAATTATGAAACAACATGTGTTATTTATAAAGATAATTTTTCAACTAAATGTAAACAGTATCTTTCTCCTTGTTTCAAAGGATAAGTGTGCAAAGTTTCATCGAGATCGGATGAAAACTGTGGATTTGTATGAAGAATTACTGTGGTTCACATTCACACACTGACTGCGAACACCACCTGAGGGATCATTATAACGAAAAAAGTATACACCTACAACATTGCAAGACTACCTAAGATTTGCCTCGCATTGCACCCCTAACTTTTTAATATCTACAGTTTAACATTCAATCCGAATAACCTACGGCCCAGGCCTGACTCTTATGATAAAAAACAATTTTTTAAAATCTTAGCCCCCACAGAAATTTGAACCGGAGACCACGACGTTCATAAGCAAGCGCTTTAACCACTAAGCTGCCAGCCCACTATACAGAAACACGGTACGGATACGACCATATCCAACGTGTCGGTCTATCGCCGTATTTCGAAGTTATTTATACAGATAATTTTTCAACCAAATGTAGACAGTATTTTTCTCCTTGTTTCAAAGGATATGTGTGCAAAGTTTCATCGAGGTCAGATGAAAACTGTGGATTTGTATGAAGAACAAACAAACTAACAAACAAACAAATAAACAAACATACATTCATCTTAATATATAAAGATATAAGAATCAAGATGCTATAATAAAAGAATCATGAGAGACAATGATTGGTTGAAAAGGATCTGAGACAAGGTTGTACTCTCCATTAATATTCAACTTGTATGTAGAGTAAACAATAAAGGAAGTGAAAAAATTATATGTTCCTTAAGTGATCAAGGAGAGAAAAATCTGTTTGCTATGATTCGCTGATGACATTGTCTTGATATCAGATCAGCTTGAGGATATTGAGAAGTTACTGAATGGCATGAACAAAATACTGAAGGCAGAGTTTGGACTGAATGTAAATCAAAGCAAGACAAAAGTGATGAAATGTAGCAGAAATGTTACCAAAAATAGTGTATTAAATAGGAAAATAATATTGGATGCGATTTAAGAAGTAGGTGAATTCTGCTACTTTTGAGTAAAATTACAACTGATGGCCGAAACAGGAATGATGTTAAAAGCAGAATACCAATAGCAAAAAGATCCTCCATTCAAACGAGAATCTTTTAGTTTCTAATACTGATCTAGGACTTTTTAAAACTCTTTGCGTGGAGCACAGCACTTTATGGTAGCGAAGCATGGACTTTATAAATACCAGAAAGGAATAAAATTGATGCATTTGAAATATGGTGCTACAGAATAATGCTAAAAATTAAGTTGGTGGTTAAAGTACGAAGAAAATAAGTTTTGGAAATGATGATTGAGGAAAGAAGTTTGTGAAAGAATCGTACAGAAAGAAGAGACAAGATGATTGGTAACATTTTAAGACATACGGGATTAGTGGAGGGAATAGTGGAAGGCAAGAACTGTAGAGGTAAAATAACATTAGAATATATAAAGAAAATAATTGAGGATGTTAGATCTAAATGGTATGTTGAGATGAAGTGGTAATTCTGCTGCACAAAATGTTTCAACAGATTCCTTGGCTATCTTGATCAGTTGAAGAGAAGCAAAGAAAATTGTGTAATATATTCAACAAAAACTGTGATAGCTCACTACGAGGCTCGCTGACAGAGCTGGGAGCCTATTGGCTAGTCCCTAGGGGAATCAAAATCTCGTCCTCATGTCCTTCGGACTACGCTTTAATCATAGAAAAACTCCAGGAAGGAAGGGTCACCTACAAATACATACCTTCAACCACTGACAGGCCAAAATTATCATCCCAAAATAAGAAACCACCACCAAAGATCCTGCAATGTTTCAGATGTCAAATTATCTGACATTACGCCCACGAATGCAAAGAGAAGGAAAGGTGTGTCCGTTGCGGTGAAGAACACAAGGCTGCTAACTGCACTCGTCCACTAAAATATGCTGTCTGCTGCAATTGCAACGGACCCCACGCAGCCTGTTAAAAGGGTTGTCCAGCGTTGAAACTTACCAAGAAAAGTAGCAAACAGAGAGATGACCGACGCATACAGCCCAAGCACAAGCATGCTGAGTACAATAAATCTCAGCAATCACAAACGGGACCCGGCAGATCCTAAAATGTCAAACTATGTAATGATAACCACATGTGATATGGAAGGAGGTGAAAACCCGCGCAAGAACTTCCACCGACTCTGGGACCAAAGCTTCCCCAGGCGAATACTGCCGTGGACAGAGCACCCTGACTCGCCATCACAGCCAAGCCGTGTCATTGATCTCTCACATACCACACCGCAGGGTCCAAGATCTATGAATGAACCAGTCTTAATCATGCAACTTGGGCCGTTTCTTCCAGTCGTAGAATCCTTACTATTTGAGTGCCGTGCTTACCCAGCTGCAAATCTACACCAAGCTGCCTCTGTTCTGCTGGCCAGAATCGACAGGACTCAAGATATTCGCTTCCTACCCAACCGACCATGCAGTCGTCATTAACTGGGTATAAAATGAAGACATTGGCTTCAAGAACTTATCACGCACAAACCAAACTTTGGAATCAGTCTAAGAATACCTCACGAGTGATTCTCCAATGTTTCAGATGCCAGTACCCTGGACATAATGCCCATGAGTGTGTGGAAAATGAGAGTTGTGATAGATGATTAGGAGAGCACAATGTCACGAACTGACAACACCTAAGATCTGAACCAGTCTGTTGCAAATGTAACGGTCCTCATGCTGCTTGTTACAAGGGATGCCCAGTACTTAACCCACATAACAACAGCTCAAAACTTAACACAAGAAGTGGTCGCCTGAAGCACCCCAACCAGGGAAATCAAGAGAAGAGCAATGCAGCAATACCTAATGCCAGCAAGCTGACTCTACATCCCGTCTCCAAGAACCTTGCCACCAAGCAACACAGCGTCAACAATGACCTGGCGGTGAACCTTACCACCAAGCAACGCTGCACCAACAATGACCCGACGGTGTGACGCAGCACGCAGATCAGAACGACGTCAGATCATTCTGCTAACCACCGTTCGCAGCACTACTTCGGAAACAACTCTTGTAGAAACAATGGTGGAAACTCAACTACTGCCAACTCCTGCCAAGACAGGGGAATTATTTGCAACCAAGATAGTGGAATCCAGACGAGCTGCAGACGGAGACAGAGCAACCGACACTACCACCATAATAACCCCGAAAACACTCTGGCAGCCCATCATCGACCTGCTCACGAAACTCTCAGCGGCCCCCACTACGGCGACAGTGATGCACCAAGCTGGCCATAATGAAGAAGCAGCGCGCGGCTTAAAAGTGAACATCACAACAGGAAACTAAGACATACCATACCCTGAATACAAGACCAGGACTCGGCAAGTCCAGTAATGACACACAAAGTTATGACAACCATTAATAAACTGGAAGGAGATGCGCACTTGCGCAAGAACTTCCCCATACTCAGGAACTGCAGTCTCCCCAGATGACTACTGCAACGGCACTTACGGTACTGTGTTGTGGGGGTGGAGATTTTTTTTTTTTTTCGCTGCCTTAACGAAATACTGTAGCCCCGCTACTATTTATAGCTTTATCTACAGTCTCAAATAGGTTGTTTTTGGCATCATTTGGGGGGGGGGGCACTTTAGTGAAAAAGACGACTTTCACCGAAAACCCGGCTTTGACTGTTATATAGCGATCAAAGCCGAGTTTTTCCCTAAAGTGTACCCCCTCCCAAAATGATCCCAAAAACCACCTTTTTGGGACTATAGATAAAGCTACAAATAGTAGCGAGGCTAAAGTATTCCGTTGAGGCAGCGAAAATAAAAGTCTTCATCCCAACAAGACAGTACGGAAAAAGGATCTCAAAGTGAACATATTTATCATTACAGTTAGGTAGAAAAGAATGATATAAATGGGAACATTACAATTTCGTCTTTTATGACGCGTAATAAAATTTCATCGAGATATGTTTCACTGACCGCAAAACAGAAGAGTAGATACATACCCAGAATTTTCATGTATAAGCTGTAGTTATCTAGCAATCAGGTAAAATGAATCTATCATTGAAATTATTTGATGCATGTAAATACACCTATCTGTAACTTCCAACTGCAAGGCAATTGTAATACGACTTAAAATAGATTACATTCAATATGCTCTAAGCGTTATGGAGTGTGTAACACTTCAATGTTGTTGCCTTGTTAATAGATACCTTTAATATAACAGAACACAAAACACCATTCGGAAGTGAAACTTAACGCGTATCATACAGGATGCACCTGGGAGGGTATTTTTGCACTGTTGGCTGGCTTGAGGGTGCACTACCAGGGAGCGCTATATGAGTTTCCTCCTATTACGACACTGGAAGAACCAACATCTGCGCTCGTGAATCCAAGTTATTGTATCCCTCGGGTCTGCAGCTAAATAAACCGAGGTAACCATGAGACATCGCTTCTCGTTATGTACTTTCTGCTGTTCTTATCTCTCTGCAGTAACGTGTTGTTTTACCTGAACACCACGTAATAATGGTGAAATATACGGACACTCCGCAACAATCTTAATAAAAACTCAATGAAAGTAGTGTTAGCAGAAAATACAATTGCTTCTCTTACTTTACATTAAATATATAATGCTTAAAGCATAGTAAAATACTATCACAATTTCTACTAGTCGACTGTACAGGGTGTTTCTAAAAGGACTTTACAACTTTGAAAATTCATATAAATTTTATGAAACAAGGTACAGAACTGGTTTTGGTGTTGTTTTAAAGGAAAACACTTCAAGTTTTTTTACCTTAAACTAAAGTTGTTCGATGTGGCTTCCGGTGGTTACTCTGCAGGTATCCCATCGGTAGTCGATTTCTTCCCAGACTCGCACTAGCATTTCAGGTGTAACTTGCTCAGCAGCAGCGTAAATTCTTGCTCTAAGTTCAGGTAGAGTGGCCTGCAAAGGAGTACGTACACCATATCTTTTATGAAACCCCAGAAGAAAAAATCTAGCGGTGTCAGGTCTGGGGAACGGAGGGGGGGGGGGGGCATGCAATTGGCGCATCACGGCCAATCCATTAACCTGGAAAGCGGTCATTGAGAAAATCCCGGACGTCAGTCAGATAGTGTGGTGATGCGCCATCTTGTATAAAGAAAACATTTCGTTCTCGGTCATCCTCATCGATCTGTGGCATCAAAAATTGTTGCAACATATCAAGGTACACTATCCCGTTGATGGTTCTCTCTTGGGGAAAAAAGGGGCCGTACATTTTCCTCTTGCTCAACACACAAAAAACGTTCACTTTATGGCTATCACGAAGATGTTGCAATGTTCGTTGTGGATTTTCACTGCCCCAAATCCTACAGTTATGTCTGTTAACCTTGCCACTTAAGTGAAAAGTTGACTAGTCAGAAAAGATTATGTGGTCCAAGAAATGTTCATCATCATCCACTCGATTTAACGTATCCACACAGAAGTTCCTACGTGCAATCTTATCAGTGTCTTTAATTGCTTGTAAAAGCGAATATCGGTATGGTTTCAAATTAAAACGTTTTCTCAACACACGCCAAACCGTCATATGTTGGGCTTGCAGCTCACGAGATGCACGCCGGGTCGATTTCGTATTGCTATTGACAAAACTTTTTCTCACTTGCTCAACGACCTCGTCAGATGTGCTTGGGCGACCTGAGGATTTTTTATGTTTTACTGAGCACCCTGTATCTACAAAACATCTACGGCACTCATAAATTGTAGGCCTACTAGGAGGATCTTTAACGTACTTGGTACGAAAATTACGCTGAACTGTTGTCGCAGACTTCGATTCTTCAAACCAAAACACACAGCTAGCACGCTCGGGTCCAGTGAAGGCAGCCATCTTTAACGTAACTGCCGCTAGCGCTTGTGCGGCGCGATTAGGCACTAGCGGACTACGCGAGTCAAAACTTGAAGTGTTTTCTTTAAAACAACACCAAAACTAGCTCTGTACCTTGTTTCATAAAATTTATATGAATTTTCAAAGTTGTAAAGTCCTTCTTGAAACACCCTGTATATTGACTCTTAGATGTTATCCGAGACAACGATTCAGCTTTGCATATTTTTATTTTACTACCCCTCCCCCCCCCCCATTAGAGAATAGTGTCATGGAAGGGCCAGTTACTGTTATGTAAAGTTATATGATTGTAATGTTCACATTTATCATTAATTGTCAAATTGTACAAGTGTACTATCTTTCATTTGCGTCTTGCGATTATTAGACACAGATTTCTCATTTTTTAATGTGATTACATAGAATTAATAATAAATGATAACATGTGACGTTAAAATGTTGTAAATACTTAATTTAAAAAAAAAAAAAAAAAAAAAAAAACAGAATTTTCGCTATAGGAAATGTTTCCAATTTTATAACAGGTTTGTATATATATCAAGTCTTTACTAAAATTTTTATATCCGCCATTGTAGTCCCAAATATTTTTAAAGATAACCTACAAACTACATTAACTATATGTTTCAAAATTTCTCTCATGCGTTTTTCGAAATACGTGACTTTTTTCAGTTTATTCCATGTATTTTCTACAAATTAATACTTTTTTAACCCTGCTTTCTTGAGTCATCCAAAACAATGTTCTTTTTAAATGATTCCTCAGACTTCCACGGCCATCTTTGTTCATGATTAATTGACTTTCGGGTTTTGCCGCGTTGTTTATTTCATTACCTAAGCTTTCGGCTGCTATCCTCCAGCCTTCGTCAGAGATACTGTTTATGTTGACATAGCAACGAGCGCCAAACATCGCAGAGTAAGAGGCCGCTATCTTCGTTGATGTTGTTGGTGTTTTTTAAAATTTCTGCTGCCTCTTTCACCCGTCGGGGCCACCACTGATCTTCTCTCCACAGTAGCCTCGTTTCTTGAAATTTTACATCATGCCCGGTATTAATAGCCTTGCGGACTACGGCGGATTTGTCACTGTTGTTATTTTTGTAGTTGCGGATATGTTCTTTAAGTCTCTCCGCCACAGTGCGACCTGTCTCGCCGATATAAACACTGCCACAACTGCAGGGGATTTCGTAAACACCCATAAGCTGGTGTGGGTGTAATTTGTCTTTTACCTTTGTCAGTGACTGACCAAGTTTGCAGTTAGCCTTATATACTATTCGCACCTCCACCCGCTTTAACAATTTCCCAATCCGGGAATCCCAATTTCAAGAAACGAGGCTACTGTGGAGAGAAGACCAGTGGTGGCCCCGACGGGTGAAAGAGGCAGCAGAAATTTAAAAAAACACCAACAACATCAACGAAGATAGTGGCCTCTTACTCTGCGATGCTTGGCGCTCGTTGCTATGTCAACATAAACAGTATCTCTGACGAAGGCTGGAGGATACCAGCCGAAAGCTTAGGTAATTAAATAAACAACGCGGCAAAACCCGAAAGTCAATTAATCATGAACAATGTTCTTTTTTTCTTAAAACGTTAAAAAACCTAAAAAAAATAATGTAATTTTTACTCCATGTTTAAAATGCACAGATTGAACGACCATAAAACAATATTTTAAAACAAGTATAAAATAATTACACAATTTAAGATTTTTTTTTTGTAACGTTTTAAGAAAAAATAACATTGATTCAGATGATTCAAATATCTTTGCGTAAATGAAAAAAAGAAAAGGGTAAAAAATTCTTAATTTGAAGAAATGGCATGGAATAAACTCAATAAAGTCACACGTTTTGAAAAAAATAACTAAAAGATTAATATCTCGAAAATGGTGAGACTATTACTGAAACAAAGTTTTGTCACATAGTACGACATGATGCGAGCTATCTGTGGTTGCAGGATTGTGCTGTACACACTGTATATAAGCTGTGGTAATCACAAATGAAACATCTCACAACGTTCTTCAAATAAATCCGACAGCGAGCAACGTATTATATGCGTGGGTGAGGCTTTGCTGACTCGCTATACAAACCAACACATTTGCCGAACATCAGGCGACGTGAAGGAAACCTCCAATATTTGCTCTACAGAAAAATTCTTTTTCTTCTTCTCTCTTTCCTTTAGTTTGTAGAGCTTTACAATGTCTGCATAGCCGGAGAGAATTTTAGTCAAGAAAAGGGAAGAAAATTGTCCTGGAGCGTCATTCGTCTGGAAGATCCAGAAAACCAAACACGCGTTCCCGATTTTCAAGACCACACGTCAAACGCTCAGTCATCAAGTTTGCCATCTCATTCTTAATGATTCGTTTCACTACTCAACATTTCGGCGTTGTGTGAAACACACGAAATAATGACAAGAAATATTTGGAATATAATTTTCCAGTAGCAGTGTATGCCCCCGCAGCCTGATACAGTATAAACAAGACATCATAGCGGCCTACTAAAATTATAGGAATGAATTGACTATCATACTGAACCACCAAATTATGTTCTGCAGATTAATTATTTGGACTATTCGGTTGACAGATGAAGAAACACAGAAGAATAAAATTATAATGGGTGGAAAACTGTTGAAATATTTGGATGGAAATCTGACGGAAGATAGAAGTGCTTCTAATCGTATAGCAAACAGGTTGTAAAATAATGAAATTTTTATTAAATCTTAAACGTTTGGTATAGAGTACCTAATCATAGCAAACTGACGAAGCGTAAATCCCAGATTATCCCTATAATAGCATAGACAGCGGATAGAGATGTGTTGTCTTACCTGGTAAGTGTAATGTATAATATGGAATGTTCATGTATGAACTGAAGGAAGCCGGAGTGAAAAGAATGCGAGAGAGAACGAAAATGATTTTTTTTCCCCTGTCATTAGTCTCTCGACTGGTTTGATGCAATCCACTATCCCTTCCTATCTTGTGCTGAGGTTAGCACATCTCAACATACCCCTCTACAACACATGTCCTCAATTATCAGCTTTATATATTCTAATCTCTGCCTTCCTCTCCAGTTCTTAAGTTCCACTGTTCCCTCCATTAACAAATTAACAAATACGGCGTGTCTCAAAATATGAATTATCACCCTGTCTCTTCTTTCTATAAGACTCTTCCACAAACTTCTTTCTTCGACCATCATTCCGAAACTTGTTCGTTTCGTACTTTATCCGCCAACTTAATTTTCAGCATTCGTCTGTAGCACCACATTTCAAATGCTTCAATTTTCCTTCTTTCTGGTATTCCTAAATTCCGTGCTTCGATACCATACAGAGAATTTTAAAAGTTCTTTGTGATTCCTAGATCAATAATTGAAACAAAAAGATTTCTCTTTTTCATGAAATCTCTTTCCTCTACTACTATTCTGGTCTTAACATCATTCCTGCTTCGGCCATCGGTTGTAATTTTACTTCCTAAGTAGGAGAATTCACTAACTTCTGCTATCGCATCTGACACTATTTTACACGCTTTATATTAGCTTGACTTGTATGTATGTATGTATGTATGAATGAATGTAACGGAATTTAGAACTCCATTTTGACCCACTTCCAGATGTCAGAACTGTTTGAAACTTGGCACACATATTAAGAACCGGTGACAATACAACAATTTCATAGCTGTATCCTGCTATTCTCATTACTTTGACAGTAACAACAGAAAAATGGTTGAATGTCGGGAAATTTTGCAATTTAATTTTAACCCAATTCCAGATGTTCGAATTGTTCGAAATTTTGCCCATGTATTGATAACTGATTCCAATACAATAATTTCACAGTTATGTCTAGATATGCTCATTACTTTGGCAATAAAAACAGAAAAATTGTGCACACGTTTTAGGAACCGTTAACATTACAGCAGTCTCTTATTGTCTTGCTATTCTCGTTACTTTGACGGTAACTATAGAAAAATGGTTGCATGTAATGGAATCATTCATTTCAGTGTTTACTCACTTCCTGACGTTCGAATCATTTGAAATATTGCACACTTATTTAAGAACCGATAAAAATTCAATAATTTCATTCTCACCACGTTGTCAGAAACAACTTAAAAGTGGTTGAATGTAATGGAAAATTTCAGTTCAATTTTCGCCCACTTCAGAAAGTACGAATTGTCTGAAATTTTGTACATATATTAAGAACCGATGACAATCCAATAATTTTATATCTATGTCTTGGTAATCTCATTACTTTTACAGTAAGAACACTTAAGTGATTTAACCCTCTTATGACAGATGTTGCTCATTTTCACCCAATTTCGCTTCGTCTTTGTGGCCCAGTTGGTTAAGATTTTTCCCGCCTATTATAGCCATATGCATTTATTTTAATTAAAAACTTCCAGGTGACTTAATTTTTAGAAATTTTTCTTCATGTCGCCATATGAATTTAATTTAATTACCAACTTCCAGGCGTCTTAATTTTTCGAAAATTTGCACACCTGTTGAGAACGTTTAACAATGAAATAATTTCACAGCTGTATCCTGGTATTCTCATTACTTTTACACTAACAAGAGAAAAATGGTTTTGTTTCGCAACCTTTTGCACATGAGCAGTTGACTAACTTTGATACAAGCTGTTACGATAGTGTCTGCAGTCGAAGTCGCTTTAATGTAAAAAAAGCGTGGGGTGCTCTTTACATAACTTTCACAATGTTTTTATATTTACTAACAGCCAACGACAAAAGATTTAAGACAACTGATAGTCTATAGCACCCCATGCTTTTTTACATTAAAGTTAATTTTGTAATCAGTGACTTTATTCTTTAAGCTAATTAAAAAAATTAATTATATCCTGAATTATGGGACGTCCTATCACTGTTAAACAAAATATTTATATTTAAAGATTATTTTTAACCTTTTAGTTCACATTACTACGAAAGCGTGTTTTGGTTTTTTAAACTACAATTTTATTAAATTTAATCTCCAAGTATTGGTATCATTTCTGCTACATTTCATTACTTTTGTCTTGCTCTGGTTTATATTTAGTCCAAAATCTTCCTTCAGTAATTTGTTCATGATATTAAAAAACTTCTCAATATCCTCAACCTGTTCGGCTAACAAGAAAATCGTAGCATAATGATTTTTTTTTCTCGTTGAACATTAATGTCACATTCAAAACTTCCTTTGATTTCCTTTATTGCTTCTTCTACATACAAGTTGAATATCGATGTGTATAGACTACAACATTGCTCACACCCTATTTAACTGATGCATGTGTCTCATTATACTCTACCTTTTTTATAGGCACTTGATCCTCATAAAGATTGTACAGTATCCTTCTATCCCGGTGTTTTAGACGCTACGTCTTTTGAATCTTGAACATCTTGTCCCACCTAACATTATCAAAAGCTTTTTCTAAATCAACAAATGCCATAAAAGTATCTTTGTTTTTCTTGATCCGCCCTTCAAGTAATAATCTTAATGTCAGAATTGTTTCTTTTGTACCGTGGTTTTTTCTAAAGCCAAACTGATTTTCGCCTACTATCAATTCTACTATACGCGTCGTCTGTCTGCCAAACAATCCCAGCCCAACCCACGTATCAGCTCTGTGACACTTACGTAAGGACTGTAACTAGCTGTCACGAGTCGAGCGGCTCTCTTCTGCACTTTCAGTGACGTGTCAATCAATCCCTTGCGATACGTATCCAAAACTCCACAACAGTAATCTAAATGCCAATCCACTAGTGTGTTGTACGCTATTTCCTTTGCATGAGCATTGCAGTTCCTCAGAGCACGACCTATGAACCGTAATTTAGAAATAGTTTTGCCTACGACGGAAGTTATGGCCAAGTCCCATTTCATATCGCTTTGTACTTTTACCCATAGATACTTCAAGGAATCAACCGTGTCAACAAATTAATTTTTCACTTTGTACTCGTGAGCAAACGGAGTCTTTTTGTTACTTAATTGCATTGCCTTGCACTTTATACCGTTAAGTATAAGCTGAAATTTATAGCACCATTCCGAAATAACTTCCACATCACGCTGAATTTCTAAGCAGTCGTCAGAGCACCTAACTTCCCTACAGAAAAGTGCATCATCAGCAAACAATCGCATCCTGCAATTAACGTTGTCACCGAGATCTTATCTTCTTATTATATATAAAAATCAATGTTTGTTTGTTCGTCTTCTATGCATTCCTATACCATTTATCAGATTGCAATGAAACTTTGGAGAGTTTTCGAGTGTGCGTCTGCGAAGGTTCCTGTGAAAAAAAATTTCAAAAAAGTCACCCCTTATTCCCCATAACACCCCATAATTTAGGCAATACCACATTTTTTATCCGATTTAGATAGGAATTTGTACACTTATACTTTAAAACAAACAGAAAAATACTGCCTACATACGGTTTCCGAATATTAATCCCCTCGCCCCCTTTCCACCCCCATAATTTAGGCAATACGACATTTTTTATCCGATTTATATAGGAATTTGTACACTTATACTTTAAAACAAACAGAAAAATACTGCCAACATATGGTTTCCGAATATTCATCCCCTCTCCCGCTTTCCACCCCCATTACGATTTTACCCCATAATTTAGGCAAACCACATTTTTTATCCGATTTAGATAAGAATTTGTACACTTTATACTTTAAAACAAACAGAAAAATACTGCCTACGTATGGTTTCCGAATATTCATCCCCTCTCCCCATTTCCAACCCCATTACGTTTTTACCCCATAATTTAGGCAAACCACATTTTTTATCCAATTTAGATAAGAATTTGTACACTTATACTTTAAAAAAGGGAGAGAAATACTGTACACATTAATTTCACAAAAACCCAATCCCTCTCCTCTCTTTCCACCACCTTAATTACCCCCTCTTCCCCCTAACACCCCATAATTTAAACAAACCCGCTAACCGTTCGTCCGATTACGGTGAAGCTATGGTGAATTGTCGAGGGATTGTCGAAAATGGTTCCTGTAAAAAAAAATTAAAAAAACCCACCCCTCCTCCCCATAATTTAGACAAACCACATATTTCGTCAGATTTCAATGGGAATTTGCACACTTATACTTTGAAACAAACAGAAAAATACTGCCTGCATATGTTTTCCAAAGCGCATCCCCTCTTGAGGTGGGCGCCGCTTGCCAAATGCTCGGCGGCGGCGCGCCGAGCATTTTCAGCCGGCGGCGGCGTAACGCCGGCGGCGTGACTATTTTATATACGATTCTAGACGACCCGTGCCATAATTTCGCTAGTTATTTATAAAAATTAGGAAAAGATGAGTTCCCATTACCCTTCGTTGAGGATCGTCCAAGTAACATGTAGCTTCAATTTTTTATAAAGGTGAATAACACGCCAATGCAATTAACTTGCAATTGAGGAAATGGCCCACAATATCCAGTCATTAACATGTAGCTTGGATGTAGATTCCCCTTAACAATGTGAGCGACAGGATAAAAAATCGCGTATCTATCCGTAAACATGATTCGATATATCGTATGCTCGGATCTTGGTTAAAAGTCGTTTGTGTGGCACAGAGTCAAAACCTTTCCGAAAATGGAAGAAAATTGCATCAATTTGTGAACCTGCGTCGATACCTTTCATTACGTCATGCGAAAATAGGGCCATTTGTGGTTAGCAATATGTGTTCTTCCGAAATCCGTGTTGGTACGGTATAAGAAACACGATTTCATCCAGAAATTTCATAATGTTAATGCTGGGTTAGTCTGCATCTTGGGAGAAATTAGTAACTTATACAATGGCTAGGAAGACCCTGGGCGAGAGTTACGTTAAAAGATGTTAATATCAGTTTGGTTAAGGTTTATATTATATTTTTATTACATTATTATTGTTATTATTATTCTGATTAATTTATATTTAGGTTTCTAGTTTTAAAGTTTCGTTGTATTTTGTTTCAGTTTTGTTTTTTTGTTGTTATTCTGTTAGTCTGTATGTTCACAATAGGTGTTCTGATGATGTCTTACAATTTAACTTGTCTGTGCCAAATTTCTGAAAGCCTTTTTCATCGCTAACTTTTGACGCTACGAAACTGTGAACAGGTATGAAACTGGTTGCGAGATTCTCGACTTGCTCGTGGGAGGCCATAAAATTCTGTTCGCGCGTCGACCGTGAAAGGGGCAAATTTAGTAGCGCGCCATTGTGCAGCGAGGTTCGACATTCCGCCGGCAACGCTCCACTGAATCGGTCGGAGTTGTAAGCTGAATCGGATTAGACGTCTCTCACAGACTCGCTCCTCCGTAAATTCGAAAAAAAAAGACACCGTTTAACTTCCGGTCTGAATGAAAGGTACTCCGGAGTTATTGCGGGCGCTCTTTACCAAGGCAATGACAGCACAAGAGACGCTTAATTACGTAGACTTATTTATAACTTGAAATGTCTTGGTTCTTTATGAATTTATACTTGCCCAAATTACCAAAGACATTCAGGTTTTTTTCTGCATGAGATGCAAAATTCAGTTGTTTAAATATATTATGGATACTTTTAGCTCGCATGGACAGGTGTAAACTGAGCTTACACACTCTAATTAAAAAAGAAACAACTCGAATACAAAAAATCAATTTATAAAATATATATCCCTTTAACAAATTAGATTTTTAGTGGTACAACAGTTAAATCTCGGAAAACCTTATTCCATTATTACATCAAAATTAAACTCAGCCAACAAAAAAAAAACGAACGGAAACAAACTTTAGCCAATGCACAAATTATTCCCGACTAGGGGCAATAGGGAACTCCTGCAGTTTGGGCGTATACTGGGAAATAATCCTCTTATATAAAATGCTAGTCTGGAGTCTGCGTAAGTCGTCTATAGCTATTGGCTAGAGAACGGTCACGTGCCAAGCTTCACTCGCCAATCAACTGCCACCATATTACATTCGTTGCTTCATGCTGATTTTTGATTATTTACGACAAATAGATGCAGAAACTCATGTAGGGAGAATGGTATTCGATGTTTATGTTGTAATTATATGTATCAGTTATAAGAATTAGGATAAAACATAACCTAAGAATTTTTTTCGTAGAAGTTAAGAAAAAATGAAGTTTATTTGAGTTTCGGGGAAAGTCTACACGAAAGGTAAATAATCGCGAAATGTATCAGTCAAATAAATGACAGTTATCGGTTTTTGATACTATACTTTCCGTCGTTTAAAGTAAGATGCATTTATTTAAATAAATCAGGATTTACGGAGATCCCGATTCAGCCAGTAATTAGCTTCATAACACTGCCGTCGTCAAATACAAGACTCCTCTAGAAATACTTTCCGAAGTAAATTTAACTGTGTTATGCTGGTCCAGGCTGTATTAGAACCTAATTCTTGCTTGAAAATAATGGTCCAGGCTGTATTACAACAGAATTACTACTTTAAAATAATGTCTTGCGATTAACTACAGCAGTATTACGAAGTTATTACCGAATGTTGTTTTGGCGTAATCGGATCTACAGTAGACCCGATCGTTATTTGTTTTTCATTACAAGCTTTTCCAGAATAAATTCTTACTGCCACGATATGTGATGCCCGTCGTTATTCATATGAGGGTAATAGAAACTATGACTTTCGAACGCAATATTAGTGTAGGTTGTGGTTAAGTTGAGCAGAATCGCAACTGACACGTTTTGTTACAGCATAATTCATTCTGAAATCAGCTTTACAAACCATGTAAACTGCTTTTATAAGCACCATGTGACTAAAGGTATTAATTAATGCGGGTGGAGTAGTTCCATATTTATCGCGCAGAATTGTGCCTGAACCAGGAATAAAACTGATATTACATGGATAGCAACGTTTTTGGGAAACTTTTTATTTTTTTATTTCACTGGTTCTATACTTCCGTCGTCATTAATTCAGTAGAAGTTACTTCTGTACTGTTATGTGAACTGCAAATGGAATATGTAGAACAAAATCAAGGCCATTAGCATTATGTAATAACAATTCCGTATAATTAAAAAACAGCCAAAAAAACCGAACTACCAGAATATTGAATTCAAACCGTCATTTTTGACGGGCTCGAAGCCAGTTATTTTTGTAACATTGTCACTATGCAGGCGGCTGTCGGCCTTGGCGAACTCGAGGTTTCATTCACCAACTGACGTGTGTTCCATGGAGAAACCACCACGACTAAAAGAGGCCGTCCCACATACACACGTGCGTGCTTCCACCGCGAAGTGTCCTCTCAGCGTCTCTACCCGCCACCCCTCCGGCATTCTGGGGGGGAAGGGGCGCCTCAAACAATCCAGCCACTGGACAGGCACCTTCCCAGACGGCTGAGCGCGCCCTGAAATATCTTAAATAGGTGGAAAACCGACGAAATTATCAGTTGTCTAAAAGCTAGCTTCTCCTTTTATTTTATTAGTTTTGCTTCTACCATAAGGGGGAAGCTATTTTTCGGAAAATTTGGATTGGTTGAACCAGCAAGCGACATTGTGAAAATCCAAAATGCTTTCTACTTCCTTTCAAACAGCTATGTTTCCACGAAAACTGCTGTGCTACTTCCTTTCCAGAATACTCGAAAATCAAACAGCAGAGGAAACTTTCAGTTATGAGCAGCAGAGTAGTCTCATGTTTGGTATACGACGGATATGGCGTTATGAAGTGATCATCCAGTTATCCGTCGGGTGTAACATGGAAACCTGGATGGACGGTTCGGGGATGCGACCCATAACCTCCGAAATGTCACTCCTGAACGTTGGTGCGCGACTGAGTACTCAGCTATGCTAACTGCCTTTTACATAACTTTAAAACCCTTGTATAACTCAGAACCTGCCTTAGGTGAAATTTTTTTTTTTTTTTTTTAGCAAGCTGTGAGTTGAGTGAATATGGTTGTGTATATTTTTCTAGTAATTAACTGTGATTTTCTGTAAATGATCATTGTTTTATGGAAAGAAACAATGGTAATACTATTTAATATTTTCGAGGACAGTAATATGCATGAAACATTGACTAAGAGTTTTTAATTGTACGTATTAAAGTGAGTTACGATGGAAGACAATTTGTGACCGTTTAAACTGGTTTATGCAGATGATTTTGTGTGTAAATAACTTTCATTTCTGTGCATTTCATGATAATTGTGAATGATTTTGTATTAATTCTGATTGTTTTAACGTAATTTTAATATTGTTAGAATACGACAAACGTCGGCCGGAAATCTTTGAATTATTCTCGAATTTTCTGTAACGCCTATATAAGCGATCGGCAGCATAAGAGCCGGGAGGGGGGTTAAAAGGGGTGCTCTTGCACCCCCCATGCTATGAGAGAAAATACACAGAAAGAGATTAGAAACTAAAATTTTATTAATAAATTCACTGTTTGCATAATAACTCGATGGCGACTGTATCAATATTCGACGGCGATATGACATCAGCAAAGCCAACTGGCCGAGGTTGAGGAGTTGCTTCATTCCTCGCCAATTTGGAGATAAAGATTTTGATGTAGACATGGCTGCGAAAGAAACAATTCGAGCAATCCAAGACGCAATGAGAACTGCAATTCCACTAAAGAAAACAATAGGATTAAAAGACAAACCATGGACAGAAAGATTGCAGAAACTACGAATCGCAATGAGGAAGACAAGAAAAGCGTATTAACGTTGCCTTATTACACAAGAGAGACAGGCTCTACTATAAAGATATAGGAATAAAAAGTTGGAGTCCTGAAAACAAAACAACAAAGCTTGGAAGCCTTCGTCAAACAAAATATGAGATCAGGCCCATGAGGCATCCCTTACAACATTGCCGCTGGCAAAATTAGGTGACCTACAACCTTGTCCACAGTAATAAAACGGGATGTATCTATGACCACCAACTGGATGGAAACTGCCCGGGAGTTACTTGACGTGCTACTTCCAGATGATAGTACAGAAAACGAGACAGATAGGCAAAGTGAACTGCGTAAAAAAATGTGGGATCCCTACGAGAGAGAACATCAAAAATGCGTCATATCAGATGAATAGAGGCAATACTTTCCCTTCCGAAAAGGAAAGCGCCAGGACCTGATGGGATACCGGCAGAGGTCCTCCAGGAGTTGGTCGTCCAACTGGTTCCAACCTTAAATAAACTATTTAACGAATGCCTGGTGAAAGTAAAAATACAAAACGCATGGAAAACGAGTGGAAATTATATCGAAAGGTGGAGCCAGAGACCCATAACTCCCAAAATCTTATCGTCCTATCTGTTTGCTTAATGTTCTAGGGAAAGTACAAGAAAAGGTACTTTGCAAGAAACTAAAGGAACACAGATTAAGAAATGGGATGAATCCAAATCAGTATGGGTTCAGAGCAGGCAAGTCAACAGAGGACGCCATCAACCGCTTATTGGAAATAGCTTTCGACAATCTCTGGTGACCCGCGCTATTCGAACGCTTAAGAAACATCAACTGTCCAAAAAAACCTATACAAAAGTTTTAGAGATTATTGCAGAAATAGATATGCTAAATTGCGGTGCCCCAACAAGCACATAGAGAAAAAACTGACGAGAGGTTGCCCTCAGGGATCAGTGCGTGGACAAATTTTCTGGGACATTGGTTTGGAACCGGTCATGAAAATACGGCAACAAATGTCGGAACTGCTGGGTGTGGTGGCATTTGCCGATGATCTCGCACTTCTGATAGACGCGGGCACCAGGCAGGAGCTAGAAACAAAACGCAAAGCTGTATTGGATTGCCTGACTCAGTGGTGCGCAGAAGTTAAACTAAACCTAGACCCACAAAAGACGACCTACATGTTCCTAAAAGGAACACTCAAACGAAATCAGCTAATTAAGCTCCAGGGAAAAACAATAAAGAGAAAAGCAGTAGTCCGTTACCATGGTGTGAACCTGGAGGAGCAACTGAAATTTGCGTCTCACATGGAGGAAGTATATGGACGAGAAGCACTGGTAATGCACAAATTGATATGCATTGGCGAGCGACGGTTCAATCTGCCTCCGCTCATCATAAGGAGATATCATGACGCAATTCTGGCCTCCATTACTGGATACGCTGCAAGCCCTTGGGCCAAGCACCTAAAAAAGGTCAAACCAAAGGAGATGCTCTGGCGTACGCAGCGAGGAATTCTGCTCCGACTAACTGGGGCTTACAGAACAACGTCCACAGATGCACTAACGGTTATACTCGGTATCTGGCCCCTGGACCTGGAAGTAAGGAAGCGAGGAGCGTTATACTGGATAAAAAAAGGAAGGTATGACCAAACTACTGAAATAATTGGAAGGCCTGTTGAAACCAAAAAGATATTTGGGATGCGCTGATGGATGAATGGCAGCAAACATGGACTAACAGCAACACAGGCAGAAGGACCTTCGACATGCTTCCTTGCGTGAAAGAGAGACTTAACATGACCCATCTCCAGAGCTCATACACTACGTATCTGGCCATGGTCCATATAACGGTTTCTTAGAACAGAGAGGCCTCAAAGAAACAAACAGGTGCGACTGTGGTGAAGTAAGTACTGCCGAGCACGTGGTTTGGGAGTGCAAACAAACTGAAGAATCAAGAGCATATCTTCAAATACAACTTCAGAACAGAAGAATATACGACATACTGCGTGATACCGAGCTTTGGCACTGGATAGATGAAGCTGCTAATCTAGCATCACTGCGCGAGAAGGCAAGATTTGCTGAATTGAAATTAGCAGAGCGCAGAAGACGCCACGAGCAAACGGCATCAGAAACAGAAAGAAGAACAGAAGAGGAAGAAACTCAAGATGAAAGAACGAACCAAATATGATCACAAGCACTGCCCATGACTAAGGCGGTGCCTGCACCAGGAAGACGACATGTACTCAATTCATCATAGTGCCTCTGGAAGCCAGAGGTACCTTCTCCAGGGCTCAGGGGGCGGCTCTGATTCCAGGAGGGAACTCCTGATGTGGGAGTAGGTGGCTCCAACGACAAACCGGAGAGGAACGAGACCACTACCTGGAACGTGAAGCTGGCTGACGGCACTTGGTGGTCAGCATGTCAGCAGTTACCCCGTTGCATCAGCAGAGACAGGTGGAGGCCAGGACGTCGACGCAGGCCAGCAGTGGTGCAGCAAGAACATATACAAATATAAGGTTCATTTATCAGAACTATGAAAATACCTTGACAATTGCTGGTTTTTTTGTGAATTAGTGTGATGGTAGATTAATTAGTAGTTTAGTTGGTAGATTAATTGGAATATTAATTATTAGAATAATTAGTAAATGAATTGTTAGAATACCTTAAATCTTTAAGAATAAATATCCAGATCTATTTTTACAAAAGTAAATTGTGTTAAGAATAAAAGTTGTAGAAACTAAGGGCCTACTTTAGGTAACAAGGTAGTAGGCTATGTAATATCAGGAATAAATAGAAATAAATAATCAACTCACACACATCACTAACAAAAAATAGACTTAAAATAAGAGTGCTTTGTGTGAGAGCATAGTTACAGATGACAATACTTCACTTCTCCCCTTCTTGCCTATAGTGCGTTCAGTTAACAGAGGCGGGTCAAGGTCACTCTGCTCTGCCCTTCTCTCTACATGCGGAGGGCAAAGAGTTCCAACTGACGAATTTGCCACTTGCCAGCACGGAGGGGATGGTGAGGTGAGGCGCCAGTCGAGGGTCAGCAGAGTATGGTACGAACTGGCAGTCCGTCAGCAATCACATGCCGCTGTACATCCAAATTTGAACATAAAAATTACCATTAAAATTCATCAAAGTCAGCCGACACGAAAATGTCTGGAAAAAGGTAGTGAAGAACAAGAAGAGAAGAAGACCGAATGACTCAATCTGCAGTCAGAGGCTTACGCATTCGGCAGATAGAACCTCCCGGGAAAGTGTTTAGTTAGAACCCAATACTAAACACCTCAATACGAACCACTCTGCTGAGCATTACCCATCTCATTGTCGTTATCAGTTGATGCATTCTCTATACATTTTCCTGACATGCGTCAGTTTTCACCTCGAACGCTCGGAACCGCACGAAAACATGTTCAGAATAACAGGCCATCACAAAAAAAAAAAAAAACAATGGTGTGTATCATTTCCATGCAGAACTGCCCACTTGTCTGCTAGCGCCATTAAAGAGCAATGAAAAGAGCTTTTGGAATTTTACAATTACTTTCTCCGCTGTCTACTGGTATTAGTATTGTTAATACTCCGTGATTCACTACAAGTGGGTGGTAGATGGTGTGTGATTCCTGGTCAGGTCACACAGATCGTAGTTTTCTAGACGCAACTTTTATGTTATGCTGAAGATATTGCCAACGAAAACAACAAAATATTGCCAACCCCTAGATGTTTACTATATATCAGAAGGATTACTGATTTTGCAAGACTACAATGTGCCAAACCAGAAGTGCAGATACATGATCGTTATTTCGTCATGAGACTTCACTCCGTGATTCACAATCAGTTTGCTGCACCTACGTATAAGCTTATTTTGCAAAATGCTTGGCGAAAGCCAGGTAATGACTTTGACGTACCAACATAATCATTTGAAAATGAAAATACTGTGGCTTTTGATATTGGACTGCGTGAATGCGAAAGTGATTTGGATTGTGATAACGTGACTTTAGTGACGTGTCCACGTTGTTCTTTTCCACTTTGTTTTAACCACTTCATCGAAATCCCGCATCTGCATTTTGAGGACTAATATAAGCATTATCAGGTGTGTTGTACTGCTGTATGTGCCTGTTTTACGCTACATTAAGTACTTTAAGCAGAGAGTTTTTAGCACTGTTGATTGAAAATGTAATGAATGATACACGGAGTCATTGAATTACGTATAATTTCCTTCATATGGTATTGATATCTTGTTGCTTTGTTTCTCTCTATTAACATGTTACTTGAGATAGAACGCAACGTTTTGTAAGGAAATGACACACACCACTGTTTTATTTGTGTTCGCTTGTTATTGTAAGCATGTTTTCCTGCGGTTCCGAGCAATCGAGGTCAAAGGTGTCCCATGTGAGTGAATACTACCTGCATGGTTGTCTTTTAATCGTAGCACGATTTCTTAGGTCTCAATTTCAGGCTAAACATATAACTCAACCATTTCCAGCATCTGTGGCTAATTATAGGTTCTTTATAGAATGTAGTGATCCTGGGAAATATTATGAACACTTCTAAAAATCATATAATGTGTTCACGAGCTTGTATGGATTTTTGTTTCCTTTTCAGGACACGAACTTATGGGGCAATCCTCCATGATGGAGGAGTTGTAGACAACATTTTCGGTTCAGTTGGAGAAAAATATCTTTTGTTAGTTTACTTTTTTCATCTTTCACAATAGTGCGTACGAAGACCGGGTGTGGTAGGTGAGCAAACGCTTAGGACTTGCATTCGGAAGGACTAGTGTTTGAATCCGCATCCAGATTTAAAGATTTCACGAAGTCATTCCAGACGAATACCTGGATGCTTACTTGAAAAGGTCATTCCCATAATTTCTTCCCGTTAGTTGTCCCCAATCTTCTACTGACCTCGACGTTGAAGAGGTGCAAAAATCTAACAAAAAATTTAAAAAAAAACCGTATAGATGGATGATCTGCAACTCGGCTGTATGATGGTCCAGCCAGCCTTCAAGAAGCTCCTGTCTCTGTAGGACAACTTTTCTTGTTGTTAAATTTCGTAGTAGCCACTTAGCGTACGCATGTAGGGGAACAATGAAATTCAATGAATACTAAGTTTTTGAGCAACTTTTGTGTAGGATGGGTAAAATCAGTATTCATTCTATACCTAGAGATTCAGTATTGTTGAAATACTCGTAGTGAGTGGTAACATGAACAGGGTGTCCAGAAAGGAAAGGATAATCCTGCAACCACACATCATGTTCTACTACATGACAAAATTTTATTTTAGTAAAAGTGTCACCATACTGAAGCCTTTTTTTTAAATTTTCTCCATGATGATTGAGTCATCTGAAACAATGTTCTTTTTTAACACGTTAAAAATACTTAAAAAAATCTTATGTATAAAGATTTGTTCAAACATCTGATTTTGACAGCCTGTGGTGTAAAAACAAACAAAAAAATAATACAAGCGGATTGTGCCTATTACATTAAAAAATTTCTTCGCTATTGTAAATTTTAAAATAGTATAATTGTTTATCATTCATTTAAAATTAACGAACTTGTTTACTTTGATGACTGGAGAATTTCACCAGAATTTGCTCATATGTATCCGCACGCATTTTACCACACATCACATCGTTCGCTACAGCTGGCCGCGTAGCTGTATTTTGTTTCTTTATGGCCTTCAGCCTGGGATTCACGAAGCGCGAACAATTTGCAAATGTTTTTGTCATTTGTAAACATTTGTGTGTTTGAAGTAAGCGTAGTTTGGCTTGTTGTCTCCACCAACCAAATGTTCGCAAACAGCGGTTCGTGTGTGAAAATTAGTCGTCTAGCCAACTGTTTACCTGCAGTGTGCAGTGTCCAAATGGCTCAGAGAGGAAAACTTATTGCTAGCGCTGCATCTTGTGGTATTATGTGAAGAAGAGGACATTATTAAAAAAAAAGGGGGAAACCTAAATTTCGGATATTGCATTTTTTAAAAGACGTAATTCCACGCGACTGCTGAATGACTTAAGAACAGATGATAGGTGTGGTTTCATGAGATAAATACTATTATTTTCCTGATTACTTTGAAACAATTTAATAAAAGAAATGATAAAGTAATATAATTTATAAAATTACACACTTTTTCCTGTTACTATCGTGTTCTGTTGTTTAACTTTTTCTCTTCTCCGTGGAGAAACCCTATACACACGTGGTTGTGTACTACCCAGGGTCTGGTCAGCCATACCGTTTCCAGATCTAATATGCCTTAGGACGAGCTTGGCAACAAAGCAGAGAAGGTTCGGAATGTGGCCTCACAAACATCTTTTCTAAAAGTCGTTGTATAGTTGTTGATGCATCTCTTCTGAGTTGTAACATTGTTGTGCGATTTCTACCTTATCCTGTAAGAAACACTTTGACAGTGGCTCGTATTGTATACTTTAATCTCAACACCATTAACACCTACTTATTTCAGTGCCTTAGGTTACAGAGAGTGTAAACGCTGTGCCACTAAAACTGTAATTCGTTTTTTTTTTTTTTGTTTTTTTTCATCGAAATAAGAATTTGTAACAGCGCCGCCTCACCATTGACAAAATTCTGCTGTTCTATCAGTTCCCTCGCTGCACGCGAAAATAGACGAGCTCCGGAGAGGACAAAATGTTTGAGATGAGTCTTTCCCCGGCGTGTCCCTCGCAGCTCCCAACACGGATTTCCCCCGGGGCGCGACTCACTCGCCCGAGCGCCGGCGACCTTCACGCCGATTGAGTGAACACACGGTCGCTCGGACGCTGGTAGCGCATTTCACATCCGCCGGACTCCACAAACACAGAGCAGAAGTAACGCCGCAATCATGAACTGCGCCATCCTCATTATGGTTGTCCATGTAGGTAATTTATATTTTCATTTACGTTATTTAAGATCATAGTAACAAATCTCATTGTGAATGAAACTATCAGCACCGAACGACTACGAATTGCGCAAAGAGGTAGATTGCGGGTGAATTTGAGCTAGCGCAGGCGGTGGAAGGGCCCCAAGCTGACTTATTCACTTGTTTGGCTTTGCTGGCGTCATTACTGCTTTTACCAGTAACGCATAGTTCTCGCATTTGTTAAATTAATTCCGCTAACACAGCAGATTCTTTAAGTTTGTTATGATATATATACAATTATTCAACAACGCTAATTTGTTAAAAAAAAAAAACTAATAAAAATGTAGCTAATAGAGTATTTCAACCTTAGCGGACTGAGAACTATGGCGTCATTAATAAAGGTGATAAAGCAGTGAGTGCTTTCTGTTCTGGAACAGTGTGTAGAACATGAAACAAATTACAAATTTCTTTGTCAAAAAAAAAACAAAAAAAAAAAAAAACAACGAAGCAGAATAATATCAAACACTCGCTTCGAAACCGTTTGTCAGTTGACTCTATTTCAGCTTGCATGCTGCTAAAACTAGCAAAGTATGAACCTACTATAAGTTATTTGGCATCTAATTTACAACTACAGAAGATACACTAGTTTCATTTTATTTCTTTTCCCATTAATTACTTAGTTATAATAGTTTAATGGCACGTCACGGTTTTATTCAACATTTCTTTAGATCATTAAAGGTTCGCCATCCCTGTTCTGGACAATCGCAAAGGACATCAAATCATTTGGAGCCCGTGCAGGCGGTAGGGGGACGTTGCCACGCTTTATATTTGAACATGTTGAGGAGGTTCCAAATTAACTGAATTCTCAGTGGTCTGGCGCAAGATTGGAATACATCGTTAGGAAAAAGTGTTGCAACAGAGGACTTTATCGTAAGAGTTGCTTCCCACAACCACGTCGGCACAGTTGCAGCAGATCGGGAATTTTAAGAAAAATGTATTAAACAGAAGTCATAAAGTAATACTGTGGCCTGTAGCAGTCACAGCTGATGACGGATGTCTTCATCTGAAATGGAGATCCCAATGGGATGGTCGGTCAGTTCGTGTGTCGTTTTGGGGAATAAGTGTTACCCTAAAAAAGGTAGTGAGCCAGTTAAATTGCTGAAGTGTGGCCAAATATTAATTCCTTTCGTCCAGAAGTCTGTTACGATTCTTGACGGCTCAGAAAATTGCGTACCAGCCAGTTGTCGGTTGTTTTTTTAATTTGTAGGAGAGTGCCGAAGGCAAGTTAATTTCATGAAAGACTAGGTGTGGTTCAGCGGAACCTTAATATAATTCTAAATGTTCCTTTATGGCTTCAGAAGGCTAGGTCCGTTTTGAATCTACCAGCTGAGTGAGCAACTGATACGAATGTTGCTAGCGGCGTAGTGAAACCAGCGTATGACAGATCTTCTGACTTTGTTTTGTAAATAATGTACAGTGATCGCGTGGAAGTAAAGAACTAGTGTTAAATAAAAAGAAAAAAATTCAGGGTATGACGTCATTTTAATCGTCTCATTTAAGCAGTTCCCGTTACTTAGTTTATCTTAGATTCAAGAAACTTAAATCGGAAGAAGTCCTTATTTTGAGCAGCTGATGATTGTAACTCCTTAGCTACGACGAGGACTGCAGTTATTTTATACTTCAGGGTCCAATCGATGTATCGCGGATACTCCTAAAAACCGCGTACCAGTGAGTGTACTAGTAGCATATCCACGCGACGACGTCCAGAAACAATGGTTTCAAGGGTAACGGCATCACTCCGTTGTTTATGCTGACGGTCAAAGAACATGTACATCTACATCTATACTCTGTAATTCACAAATATTGTTCGTGGCAGATGTTGCCAAGCACCAATCCTAATTGAGTGCATTCCAATCCCGAACAGAACGAGGAAACAAAGAATACACAAAAGCATCAGTACGGCATCTTATTTCTCTAATCTTATCCCTCCTGTCATTGCGACCTAAATACGTCCACGGAACTCGTAAATTAAAGAATTTCGCAGATTCTCCAATAAATTCAAACGAAAACGACGTCGTCCGTCTGCCAAACAATCTCACCCCAATCAATGTAAAAGTTCTGTGACACTTTCGTAAGGACTGTAACTAGCAGTCACGAATCGAGTGGCTCTCTTCCGTACTTTCTCTAACACGTCAATCCCTTGCGATACGGATCCCAAACTCCACAACAGTAATCCAAATGCGGACGTACCAGAGTTTTGTACGCTATTTCCTTTGTATCAGCATTACAACTTCTCAAAATCATAATATGGAATTCGCTTTGCCTACGAGGGTATGTGCATGTCTCATTTCATGTTTCTTTGTGTTACGCCTAGATACTTCAGCGCATCAACCTTGTCAACAAATGAATTTTTAACTTTGTACTCGTGAACAAACGAGTCTTTTTGTTACTTATTTTCATTGCCTTGCACTTTTTGCAGGTAAGTATAAGCTGCCATGTATGGCACCATTCCCAAATATCGTCCAGATCCGACTCAATTTCCAGGCAATCGTCAGAGCACCTTGTTTCCCTATAGGTAAGTGCATTATCAGCAAACAATCGCATCCTGCAGTTAAAGTTGTCACCGAGATCGCTTATCAAATTAAGGAAAAGAAGTAGTCCTATTACACTTCTTTGAGGAACGCCCGAAGTAACATCTTGCTTAAAAGAGGCTTCCCCGTCAACAACGACGACATACTGTACCGACCAGTTAGAAAATTCGCAAATCTGATCCGATATACCATAAGCTCAAATCTTCGCTAAAAGTCGTTTGTGTGGTAAAGAGTTAAAAGATTTCTGATTATCGAAGAAAATTGTATTAACTTGTGAACCTGCGTCGATAACTTTCATTACGTCAAGCGGGAATAGGGCCATTGTGTTTCACATTATCTGTTCTTCCGAAATCTGTGTTGGTATGGTATAAGTAACTTGTTTCATCTAGAAACTTCATAACGCTAGAGCATATGACATGTTCCATAATTCTACTGCAAACAGAAGTTAGAGATAGGGGTCGATAATTTCTAGGATCTAGGATCTCTTTCCTTGAAAACAGGAATCATATGGGCTATTTTGTATATGTAATCATTTATGTTTTGTCATATCCCTAATCCGCGGCAGAAACTAAATTATAGCCTCATGCCTCCTTGGTGTTCTAATTTTAACTAATAGTAGCGTAATGACTTTAAGAACCAGAGTCGATTACTGGTAAAATCAGTCGATATCGATATGTTAATACCATCATACACACAGTGTTGCCACCGAAATTCATCAACGGAATCTTGTCTTTGATCAAGGGATTTTTTTTATGTCAATTGGCAACGGAGGCCATACAGCCAGCTCAACGTAATTATCATTATAGCTTTCAGTGTATAACTCGTCATCCGGTATGTATATTGTATTTTTCCAATGTATTGACGCCACAGGACGGACAGGACATTCACGCAGACACACAACACTTAAACATCCATGTCCGCGGCCGGATTCGAACCGACGGCCTTCGGCACGCGGAACTAACACTCTAGCCCCTACGCTACCGAGGCCGGCTTTGATGAACGTTTTGACTATATACAACTTCCTTCTAATTGCCCCTCGTATGACAGAAATCTGTTAGTAGGCTACAACATCCCCCATGGAATCTTTCACTACGATATAGCCGTTCAAGTTGTTTACAACACACTCTACCCGTCAATTATAGACATGAACCGCTAGTTGGCTTGAGAATAATTTCAGACTGTATCAAACCGCTTTAGAACTACTCATTAACGTTTCATCTGACAATGAGGGACAGATTTAACAGCGCTTTATGGGTTGAGGAAATGTGTATCCTTGTCTGTGTAACTTTAAACGAAATATTTGTGGGTGGCCGGCGAGAAGAAATGTGATTGATTTGAGAGATCAATATTCAATGTTTGGCCCTTGCTTTATCAGTATGGGACGATAGGCCTATCTGTGCGCAGTTCTTATCGCAGCCAGGTAAACACACTGTACATCACACGACGCGGGTGATTCGTCCGGTCTATCGCGGCACTCAACGCTCGGGAAGCCCTGCACTCGCTCAACCCATATACGCCTCTTCACGTCCTTCTTATTTCTGGCGATTATTTTTAACAGTAACGAACAGCATAAAGTAACTAACAATAGTTTGCATTAGCCAAGTAACACTTTTGTGAATCGAGCTTTCTTCTTTTGTTCCATTTCTTTTCCGTGGTCGTCCTTAAGCAATAGCGGAACAGCATGTAGAAAGAGGACATAAAATTCAGTGGGAGAAAACTACGATCGTTGCAAAGCAAAAGGATTTTTTAGATCGAAAAATAAGGGAATCTATAGAAATTTACAAAAATCCTAATAATTTCAACAAAGACGGCAGCTATGTTTTGAGCCAAATGTGCAAGTGTGTACTAGCAAATGAATACCTTGTAACAACTGCAAGTTTGCTCCATAATGCACATACCTCTTCGGTACAGTAAATATTCTTTGGTACAGAAACAAAAATCATCTCTGTCGGCGATAAATAAACAGTGAATCAAGTCATCAAATATATCCATAAACTAGGCGGATAGTTAGAGACAAGTCCTGACGAAGGCTCCACGTTGGTGCCGAAACGTAGGCAATCAACAAAAAACGCAGCGCAAACCCCGAAAAAAGACAAAGTAACTTCAATTTTTCAATAATGATGCCTGCGGAAAGTGCTAAATTTTATATTATATAACGTTTACTTTTTATAGGTTTTGAACTCAGTCGGTAATGTAGGTCTTTTGATATTGGATGATATCGAGGCTCTAAGTATGAATTGTCCCCTGTCAGGTGTACTGCCCACGTATGGCCTTACACCTGTTTGAAGGTGAGGTGAATGAAGGCGGTACGGACCAGCGACAAAGAACAAGCGGAATTCAGGAATGGCACCATGAAAGGTATCACACGGAATTCACCTGCATTGATTTCATGAACCAGGGCGGAGGCTGGACAGGTGAAGGATATTGATGAGACAGGAGGCTGGAATATATTATGACTGAAGCAAAACAAGAGATGATGAAATATTAATAATAATAGTACAAGGAACGACACCTGGAAGTTGTATTTTATTTATCTATTTACACGAAGCAGTTTGTAACAGCCCTCATACCTGAAATTTGAATAGTATTGTATTGGATGAAGTATTTGTAGTGAGCTAAAGTTTGCTTGAATATGATCTGGTATGTTTGTTTTACAATGTCTTGTAAATCAGTGTATATAGACTTTATTTTATGAAAGGAAATTATTTGAAAGCCATTTAATATGTTTAAGAATCTAATTGTGCAAGAGAATTGCTTAAATGTGTATAATTCCAAGTATTAATGGAAGTTGCGATGTCTACAGGACAATTTTCTACAGTTTAAAATGATCTCTGTAAATAATTTTGTGTTTAAGTATCTTTAATTTCCATTTCTGACCATTTTGTAATGATGTTAAGTGATTATGTATTAATTCTAATTGTTTTTAATATGTTTGATTGTTTGAGTAATTGTTAATGTTCGAGAAATATCTGGCTGATGCTTTTGAAGAATTCCTGAAATTTCGATAGAGCCTATATAAAGAAATCAACAGAAGGACTGAGTTTAGTTTATAGTTAGTTTACAGTCAGTTTATACAGATTCTCTTTGGAACTGCGTCAGTAGTATCTCTGGATATTGTATCTTTAAATGTGAAAAATATCGCTGACTTGTTGTTTTCGAAAAATAAACAAAAATCTTAAACTGAACTTTGGTGGATTACTTCTTAATTATAATAATAACTAAGCCACTGAAGAACCTAATAATTTTCTTGAATAAATTTTCGATAATACACGTTATGATGTAACAGTATCTTAGTTCTAATTCAGGAATACGCTTATTCTTATTGCATTCTATTATCGATAATTGTGCTTCACAATAAGTTTAGTATCAAATTATTTTCTTCTGTTTCAGTTATTATCACCACCGGCGAACGCGTTTTCGTCTCACTGGTAAGTACTGATTCCTGCCTAAGATCTCATGTTTAGTGTGTCCCCCGATTGCTGTACATATGCATGTTCGTTTGAGCCAACCAGAACCTCGGCGAGCCTTCAACTGGCTTGAATTTGCTTTGAATGGGCGCACACCCGTCTCACAACTGTGGTAGTTGGCCCCGAGGGGACCTGCAGTTTAACGTGGAATACGAACCACGGAAGCATTCCGGCGCTCTGTTCCACAGGTGAACGTCGTGTTAAGCTGTTCATAATTTCTGTAGATTCAACATGTACTCAATATGTTAATGCTGTGTGAATTACAACTAAATCATTGTCCATACTCAGGTTTTTAGGTTTTTGTTTTAAAATTTTACTTCTTCTCCGTCTTCATACTGTCCCTATCTCACAGCACAAGGTATGTGTATCAAACTATAAAAAAAAAAACACTGAAAATTACAACTTAATGAGTCTTGCAACACACATCGTCGTCAGTTGTTTAAGCCCAAAATCACTATCAGAACTAAAGTCTGCTATGCATAACCATCTTTGCAGATGTACTATGTCTTGTGAATACATCAGATTCATAGGCAAATCTACATCGATCATTGTAGTTTATTCATTGCGACACTCGATTCAAAGTCAGCTACATTCTCTAAACACTAATTTGTTGACAGGTTTACATTTAGTACCGCTAATTAAAGATCAATATTACGTCATGAACTCAAGCCAAAAGCAAAAGATATTCACAGTCGATGCTAGCCAAAACCCATAGTTAATTCGGTTTGTTATAGAATATAGAGAAATTTAGGAAATAAATGGTGGTTTTCTTGTATTTTTAATTAATATTTTTAATTTATAATTTGAAAGCTCATAAATTGTAAAAGAACGGTATTTCCCGTATTTTTTATCCCTAAAAACTTAATTGCGTTGCACTTGTCACGCTTCGGTTAGCTAGTGAAATATATTGTGCTCGTGAAAAAGCAATAAAATGCACCTGCCCATGCGGCGAGTTAATATTAAAAACGTCTTGAAGCAGTAAACACTGTGAGAATCTGAATAGGTTGAGCCAGTTTATGGCGACGGGTCTAGCGTTGGTACTCGCTCGTCGAGACTGCCAGATTCCACAAAGCCAGCAGAGTCTGGGCGCCGCCGAATTACATGAACCACTCACACATCATCTTTTTTTTCAACTCGTAATGTTTAGAAAAGTGATAGAGCTTACACATGGAAAATATATTTAAAAAATAAAACAGAAAACAATAACAAAACCTCGATGACAGGAGATTTACCTGAGAAATTGTAAATGATGTTGAACTTATTCAAAGTGTGAGAAAAGAAAGTGTCGAGGAGGAGGATGACCTAAATGCCGAAGTTGAAGCAGACACGGGACCATCAGTCAGTGAAGCATTTGCCGACCTTGAAACTCCGTTGAAGTGGATGGAGCATCAGCCCGAGTGTGACCACATGCAACTTCTCACTGTCAAGCGGATGAATACAGTCAAACAGCTTAGTTTGACTGAGATGTTCAGCAAGCAATGACTTTTATTTACAGTACGCTACGTACATACTGTACTAATGTACTGCACTTGTAAGTAGGCCTATGCTTATCACGCAAAAGTGTTGCCTATTAATTTAATTAATTAAAAGCTCTTTTGCTTTTAAAAAAGTTTTTTCTCCCATTTTCAGAATACATACAGTAATTAATTAAAATAGACAATTTTCGGAAAAATCCGAATTTTTTATCATTAGAATGGGGTGCGGTCCCAATTGATTCGGATGATTGGAGTTCTACTGTGCCTGCTTCCTAAGGACAGCAATGACAGAAAAACAGCAAAAATTAAATCCTAAAATGCAATGTTATTCCACACTTTTTTCAGCCGTAAAATTTTCCGAATCTTTTTAGCTTGATGGAAATATTTAATTTAAAATGTTATGCTATGAAAAGCAAACTTGATGGTAGTATTCTGGCGGTTCATTTCTTCACATTTTCAATATGTTGTAACATTTCTGGCAGCTGTTAATCCGCCAAGGAAGGCCACGCGCATGACGTCAGCTTTCGATGACTTAAGAGTTTTTTTGTTTTGTTTCTTTAGTTTTTTTTTTTGTTTTGCTTATGGCTTTACGCCTCGTTGACAACGAGGTCATTAGAGGTGGGAAAGGACTGGAGACAAGGAATGCGAAGGAATTCGGCCATGGCCTTTTCAAGGAAGGACCCAGGCATTCGCCTGGAGTGATTTGGGGAAACCATGGAAAACCCAGATCTGGATGCCCGGATGGGAGTCCCAACATTTATTTAAGGATCGAAGGATCTTGATTTCGCCAAAACGGTTGACCCTGCAAAATTAGAAGAACGTCTGATGCTTGAAGTGCTTAAAGACGAACACCGCACTCAATACATAAGATATGAATCGAAAAGTTGGTTGGATAAACTTTTTTATATAAAGTAGACAATGTATAATTTTTGTTCTATGTGACTGTTTACATAAACTATAACACCGGAAATGCTAGATAAATTCTTCGACAAACCTCTTAAGCTCTGTGCCTAACAAACATGTTGGTACAATATATAACTGAGAGAGAAAATGTACATCGTTAATATAGAAAACATTCCAGCCATTGAGGAGTGATACCAGAACAAACAGAACGGTGGATTGGGAAACTAATTACGCCCTTAAAGCATTTACTTCTGTAATAATGCATATTTGTCAACCAAGTGCTAGTTGATCTTCGGCAACTTCGTGTTTCATGCTGTGATTACCTTGAAAATGACATTCACAAAACTAGATTTTAAATTCTTTCATCGCATCATTTAAATCGTTCGCCATTTTTTCCAGTTGATGACCCCCTCACACACAAAACGTAATTTCGCCCTCCCTTGCACCCGAGACCACTTGCCAGCTCGTGGCCTCGGTGAGCTCTTCCATTCCAGCTCCTCAAGTTGTCAGGCTCTGAAAACCATGACCAACACCTTGAAGTAGTTGAAAAAATGTCCATCGCCCTTTAACTGTTGGTTGTTTTCCGGTTTACCATTAAATACGATTCTCTGCTTTAAGTAATTACAGCACACAACATGCGCAAACTTGAAATGTATTATTTGTTATATTTTGGCGATAGAGGTCTCTGATAAGAGCGACTCAAAAACCAAGACAAAAAGACCCCTGATTATGTTTTAATATCTGCATATACCTAATTACTTTTTGTGCATAATCGTCTTTGCTGTTTCAACTCTAGATGTATTTGACATAACTCTTTCTTATGACGTGTTCGTAATAATCCTAAACTTTCCATTTATGCAATTTTTAGTTTTGTTCAACCATTTAACGTCCTTGAACCGCTTAGAACCAAGCTTCGCGTTAAGTTTTACAGAGAGAAAACAAAGATCTAATCTCTATTGAGGACGATCACAGATTTCCCACTTGCAACGCTTGATCTCTTGAAGACAGGAAGGTGCGGTCTGACATTATCGCGAGCGAGAATAGTTTCCAGATGTCAGCAATCCACATCGCAGGTTCTGAACTGCGTTGCACATATCGCTTTTAAATGCGCTCATATGGCCAGGGGTGTCACATGAATTGGCGACCGACCAGTGATGCACTACAGCCAAATGAAAATGTAAGGTCTGTTATGGTTAACAGGATTTCTCAAGTGTGCCAAATATTACATCACCAATCTCATAAAAATGGGTGCAAGAAGCAAACTTTTTAAGATATTGGAATAGGTGGGTGGCTCAAATGTAAAGTCTTGTTGATAATAGGGATTGCGATATCAAATGGATTCACTGCAGTAAGAAAATTGTCTGTGCGAGCATTTTCCTAGCAGTTTTTCTGACAACTCACATCTTTTTGTTGGTAGCTGCTAGCCATTGTTTGTCAAAACTTGTATACTGCGTCCACGATATGGAAGATTTGATTTTGATGTAGAGTGAAGTGCCCAAGTCTCATCATCATTCGCAAATTGTTCGACTGAATTTGCCTGATTGACTTGAAAGAAAATTTGAATTTCCTACACCCTCACTGTCTTTTGATCTGCATTCAAAAGTATTGGAACCACACGGACGGACGCGTTTCCCATGTCAAGGTAATCGTACAGACGGGGATTTAGTGTTGTTCGCATGCTCGACATGTCCATCACTCCGTCGACACCCCACGTGGGGATACCCTTCACAGCCCCACCTCGTTTAAATTTCGGCGTTCTGTCTTCTACGGCGCAGTCTTCAGGACTCCCTCCCCTCATGTTGCAATCACACCCTCACATTCTCAATTATCTGCTTCATATACTTTGATCTCTGTCTTCTTCCGCCCACCTTACCTTCCACTGTTCCGTCTACTAACAAGTTAACCAACTCCGCATGTCTCAAAATATGACCTACCATGCTGTCTCTTCTTTCTGTAAGACTCCTCCATTAATTTCTTTCCTCACCCATCATTTGCAACACTCCTTCATTTCGTACTTTATCTGTCCACCTGATTTTCAGCATCCTTCCATAGCACCTCACTTCAAATACTTCTTATGGCTTCATTATTGTCGAAACTTTGAGCTGAGAATAATGTTGTTAAGAAGTCAATGAAAAATAAATATTAAGCAAATGAATTTACGAAAGAAAAATAAATGAGAAGAGCATAAACCATGAAGTGAAATGACATAACTGCAGATTGGGTCAGATTGAGTTATCGTGTTTCAACCGATGAGTTGTAGATGAAATCATGACTGCAAAGGAGAACATCCGGAGGAAGAGAAACCGATTCTATCGATATAGTCGATTCGTGGCTTTGTTATGCTTCTGAAACTTATTGGCTAACAGACATGACTAAAACTTCTGGGGAAATTAATTCCCCTTCCTTCCTAAACTCTTGCCAACTCTGAGAGCTTGTTTAAATTTACCCGGAAATTCTCTCCAATATCACCCGCAAATTTAACTATATCCTCCATCTGCAGAAATTTTACACGTTTACAAGTTACACGCCCTGTCTCCGTTAGAGGTGATGCTTGGTATGACGACAGGAAACGTCGGGTGTCGCCAGAGAAGAAACAAGTGTCTCGGCTACTAGCTAAAATACTTTGCGCGTCTGTTCTGCTGGTTCCACACCTTTCTCCCTCAGACGTTTCAATCACCCCTTCATTTCAAGGAGGAACTGGTAATCTGCTGAGTCTTCAAGAAGCTAATAACACACGAAAAAGCTTCGGAAGTTGTAGCGGTTTGAGTTCTATTACAAACTGTATTGTCAGTGTTCTGATCACTCAGCAGGTGGTAGGAACCCTCCAAGAGGATTCTAGGTGAGGACCGAAACGTTGGTCATACAGAAAACAAACCCGCTGAGAATTTAATACGAACATGGCGGAAGTTTCTCGACTGCCACTAAATCCAAGGACATATTAGTAAGATTTGACAATATTTAACGTCACGTAAGTAATTTATCTTCCCTTATGCTATTAGTAATACAGAAATTCGTAGCCTGATTTTCCATTGAGCTGATGTTAAAAGTCTTAGCAATATGAATCATAATCATTACACAAAACGTGGGATAATATTTAATAATACATAAAGTCGAGAAAAAATAAAGTTTGTAGTGTTGATGATAAAAATACGATTGAAGGAAAGGGATAGTTACAATTAAACACATAGTATAACAAACTGTTCAACTTCCAATTAATACAAAAAAATTTCCATACATTTTATTTCATTTCCTGTGAAATTGAATGGGTTTTGTTGGTGTTGTTACTTATCTTCACACGATCAGGCCCGATTGACTTTGGCTGCCCAGGACACTGACCTTACTTTCACTGATGAACAACCCTTAGTCTTCTAACAAGTCTTGAGCCCCTCATCTTGACGTCGTATAAATTTTATCTGCCGCTCGTCGTGCTTTCGAACCACGTGACATGCCCAATTGAATCACAATATTTGTTTTATAGAAACTATTTTAGGCTTTTTTTTTTACATGCCATGTATCTCCGGACCTTGCTACTCTTCATTTGTAGCTATCTTCTTCAAGCACGTATCCGATCATCGTATATTGTTCTTCATTTCGAGTCTCTTTAGTGTGTACTGGTATTGTCTTTGTTACAGTACAGATGGCACGTCCGGAGAATTTGCTTTATGGTCGGAATGCAGACCTTTGCCAAACGGATGGGTACGTGTATTGATAGTTGGTTATGCCCAGAAACAGCTGAAGCTCTCTTAGCACCTAATGAGAAACCTATTACAGCTTCATTTTAAATTACCAACTTAACAATTTATCCTTAGCCACAAATATATTTATAAATATAAAATACAAAATTGGTGTGTGACTAGCGAATCCATGCGAGAGTGGCACATACTAGTATACGTGAGTCTAGGAACGGTCTGCTAACAAAGGGAGAAGCAATATTTTCTTAAAGTGTTTTTAAATTGTTTAATTCTTCTAAAACTCTTATTTTCAGGGATAGATTATTCCACAAATTAAAGCTGAAATGAAGAAGGAGTCGAAAAGTGTTTGGTATCTACGGGAGCGGATGATGGGTAGATATAGTGTTAATGTTTTGTCTAATTCCTAAGCATACTAAGTTGGAATAAAGATACGTGAAAGTCCGCGGATGTAAGACACGATGAAGAAGACGGCGCGTGGAATAGGCACGCGCGCACCCGCTTTAAGCGATCACGCGACGTAGTCATATGAACACACCATGCAAGTCACACGTATGCACTGCTTTACAACAGCGGCTCCAAGTTACTACTTACCGCATACCACTTCAAGAAAGAGCTCAGCCTGGTATAAGTGAAATGATAAATAAAAAAATAAAACCAATTTTCCGAGATTCATAACAGTTTTGGCCAATAACCAAAGTAAAAAAATTTAAAAAAATGCCCGAAAGAGTTAGGCTAACAATTCTAATAATAAATAAATTTACAAAGGCGACAAATTAGCACTTTTTTTTTTTTTAAATCTGAGGAATGTGGTTGTTGTTTGTTGAGCTTGTAGGCGTACTTGCTTTTTTTAATTATTTTACTTTATCCGTCTCTTAATTTCGTAGTGTTCGTACATGGTTGAGAATATACGTATCTTCAATCCTCATCTCCACTGGAGTAGTTTTCACCACATTTCATCTAATTCGAAAGGAAATTAATTAGATAAGTGAGAGCAAAGCAATAAACACATTCAAACAAAACACACAACTTGTGATTCACTAGATAATTTATTACCGATATTCAACTGAATATAGTTCCCTTTTTTCTTTCTTTTATTAACACAAACATTTTGCCAGTTCACAATTTTACATCGATTAATTTTCTCACACAGTTATTGTACATTAAACTTTCAACAATAATTTACAGTTTAGTGCTAGCGAATTAAACAAGATACTTCTTTTTGCTTTCTCTCCTATAAATTCTTCTTGACAACAATCAAAAGATCAAATAAGTCTACTTCACCAACATTCACGGTCAGAGATGTTTGAACACTCTCTCTTAAACACATACATTGTCAGCTTCATACTTCTCACATTTATAATTTAAGGAACATCGAATTAAGAAAAGAAATATATTTCTGCTTTGCTAACGTGATAAACGTCTTTTAGCCCAAAAATTTTCCGGTAATTGCTCTGTAAAACAACTCTCGAGTTTGCTGATGCTTGGGATGTCTATTAGTTCTTCTTCGTCATGGGTGGGTGGAAAGGTTCGTTTATCCAGTGCCATTGCGGTGTTATGTCTGCAAAATTGAAGCGTAACTCTGTTGACAAATCTTGCAAGTGGCATTTAATGGCCGATTTTATATTTCCATTCGAAGTCAAAAAATTAGTTTCCAAAAACATTTTCATACTTATAAACTGTTCAAATGTACGTTTTTCATGTTCAGAGAGATAATTTTTAATAGTTGATTCCAGTTTTTCCTGCATAGTGTATAAGGTAGTATTTTCTGCTAACAAGACAATGTCTTCAGCAAATCGTAGCATACTGATTTTTCTCCTTTAACACCATACCACATGAAATTTTTTCTTTTACGGCACCAAAACTTGCTCACAGTATTATTGAATTGTCATACCTGTGTGTTTTATTTTTGTACACAGTAAGCTTCCTGTAATTACGATTTAGCTTTTGATCTGTATCCACAGTTAATAAAACAATGTTATTGTTTACGAAGGTAAACAAACACTAGATTCAACGGCCGCTGCTTCGCGACTGTCATAACAGCGCACGATTATAAGACAACAAACAGAGCCGGGTGACACAACCGCCGCGCCGTGCGTATCAATCGTTTTGGCCCTGCAGCTTACAGGTGGCTAGTTGATTAAATTTGAAAAATAGGTATATACTTTACCGTATCTTCTATGGTTCTTAAAAAACGTACGATTTTTCAATAAATAGAAAATTTATATTATGAATTTTGCATTTTTTAAAACGAATTTAAATATATCATGTAAATGCTTAAGACTGTCATGGCGTCTTGAATGACGTCACGACATATAAAAGAAAAGAAAACAGTCGTGTATGTATATGGCAGGTGTCACTTTTATTTAATTAAAAATGAATTCCTCGTTTTATAAGTACTGTACTGTACTGTACTGTGTAAAAGGACACCAACAAAAACGCGAAACAAGTTATTTATATATGCTCCAAACAATGAACAGATACGGAAGAAGTGGTTAAAACTTGTAAGGAGGGAGGATGCTCATAGTCTGTCTGCAGATTCAAGAATCTATTTTTGTGAAGATCATTTTGTATTAGTGCGCAATATATTTCTAAATCTAAAGCAAAACTGATGAATTTTGCAGAACGACTACTTTTCAAGTATTGGTAACATAACAAGGTATGAGTTGAGGTTGTTTTGGTTTTACGATTTAAAATCTATCTTTAGTGTTACGTTTAATATAATAAACACACTCTGGCAGCACTATCACTGCCGTGGTGCCACAATCTGACCATAGATCCTAATGCAGCTCGAGGAAACAAATCTAAAATAAATAATATTTTTTTTTAAATATATCTCTTGCCTCTCGAGACATCTTAACCGAATGGTGATGTTGTTACGCAGATATGAAGGTTAGAGCAGACAGGAAATTTGCAGTGCCATAGCTTTAAAATTTGCCGCACCTATTTTTGAGAATATATTTTTCGATGTTTTACGCGAAAAATCTGCCAAGTATTACGGCGTCAATTTTGAGCAAATCGTTACTGTTTGCTTTGCTATATCCTGGTTCCATATCTTGTTTTTCAGAACAACTGTATTAAAGTGACAAAAGTTGCTACAAACCAATAATTTACCAAGTAACCTGTTCTGTTCCACGAAAACGTCAACAACTTTAGGGTTTCGGGAGGCGTGACGTAATGCTTTCTGTTTGGCGTTCGCGGTCACGTGAGTGAATGCATGATTTTGTAGAATTTATTTTTAAAAAATAACAATAATCTTTATCTTTTATAATAAATAATTATGTTTTTTGTTATCTCCTAAGCTTGATTAATAATTAAAAACTGCTATGCGTCCGATTTATTCTTAGTGGACACAAGCCTACTCACGCGCACACAGTTTGATTGGCTGAAAATATACTTTGGTGATTGCAAAGTTCGCATTATATTTTATTTATGTTAGACATCACCTTAGCTAACAGATTACCGCGCGTACCCCTGACGGGGAACCACCGCTTTGCAACACCGCTTTAATGCAGATGAAGAAGCACAAGACACTGCACCAGTTATTTTGTCAAATGAACTGCAAAACCTTTCTTGCTTTTATACCGTGCATGAACGGAAGGAAGGCTTTGAGGCATAGTAACACAGTGTTCTCAGCCCATTGTAAACATTTTTTTTTTTTTTTTTGCCGTCATCAGTCTCTCGACTGTTTTGATGCAATCCTCCATCCCTTCCTATCCTGTGCTAACCTCTTCATTTCTACATACCGCTTACAACCCACGACCGCAATTTTATGCTTCATATATTCTAATCTCTGTATTCCTCTACAGTTCTTCCCTTCGACTGTTTCCTCCACTAACAAATTAACCAATCCAGCATGTCTCAAAATATAACCTACCAACCTGTTTCTTCTTTCTGTAAGGTTCTTCCACAATCTTCTTACATCACCCATTATTTCCAAAACACTTTCTTTGCTTACTTTGTCTGTCAACTTAATTTTCAGCATTCTTCTGTAGCTCCACATTTCAAATGCTTCAATTTTCTTTATTTCCGGTATTCCTAAAGTCCCCATTTAACTACCATAATATGCTGTGCTCCACACAAAGAGTTTTACAAAGTTCTTTCTAATTCCTAGATCAATATTTGAATCTAAAAGGTTTCTCTTTTTCATGAAGGCTCTTTTTGCTAGAGCTATTCTGCTTTTAACATCATTCCTGCTTCGGCCATCGGTTGTAATTTTGCTTCCAAAGTAGCAGAATTCACTTACTTCTCCTATTGCATCCGATCCCATTTTTATATTTAATCTACTAGTACTGGCGTCATTTCTTCTACATTTCATCACTTTAGTATTGCTTTGATTTAAATTCAATCCTAAATCTTCCTTCAGTATGCTGTTCATGCCATTCAGTAATTTCTCAGTATTCTCAGCCCTTTCTGCTAACAAGACAATGTCATCAGAAAATCGTAGCATAGTAATTTTTTCTCCCTGAAAACTTATGCCACATGGAAATTTTTCTTTGACTTTCTTCATTGCTTCTTCTACATACAAGTTGAATACTAACGGGGATAGACTACAACCTTATCTCACACCCTTTTTAACTGATGCATGTCTCTCGTGATTCTCTACTTTTATCACAGCCACTTGATTCTTATATAGTTTATAGAGGATTCTTCTATCTCGATACTTTAGACCAGACTTCTTTAAAATTTTGAACATCTTGTCCTACCTAACATTATCAAAAGCTTTTTCTAAATCAGCAAATGGCATAAAAGTATCTTTGTTTTTTTCTTAATCCACCCTTCAAGTATTAATCTTAAAGACAGAATTGCTTCCCTTGTACCCCGATTTTTCTTAAACTCAAACTGATCTTCACCTACTATGTCTTCTACTACCCTTTTCATTCTTCTGCATATTATTCTGGTCAATAATTTTGAAGCAGGTGATGTTAGACAAATGGTACGATAATTGTCATATTTGTCGGCTTGTGCTTTCTTCGGAAGTGTGAAGATGATATTTCTATTAAAATCGGTTGGAACTTCTCAGTAACATAATCTTGTGATATCAGCTTGCATAATCTTTCGATTTCTTCTTCTCCTATGTATTTAAGAAGTTCTGCAGGGATCTCATCAATTCCAATTGAGTCATTTGATTTCAAGTCATTCAGAGCTCTATAAAATTCTGTCCTAAAACAGGATCTCTTAAGTCATCAACGTTGACATCGCTTTCCTCTTCTAATACGCTATTGTTGAAGTCGCCCCTATCATAAAGTTTCTCAATGTGTTCCTTCCATCGGTTAGCTCTATCGTCTGATCTTAAAGGAGATTTCCAATTGGCAGCTTTAATGTTCATACCTCTTTTCTTCATTTCTCCAAAATTCTGTTTGATCTTTCTATATGCAACATCTACGACCATTTCCTTTTCTACTTCTTTACACTTTTCGTCTAGCCATTTTCGTTGTGCTTTTTGAATTTCCTGTTTATTTGATTTCTAAATTGTCTGTATTGCTCTCTTCCTGCTTCATCCTGAGCAATTTTGTACGTTCTCTTCTGATCCATCAGTTACAAAATTTCTTCTGTGATCCAAGGTTTTCGGGCAGCTTGTTCCCTAAAGCCTAATATTTCTTTACCAGATTTCATTATTTCGGTCTTTAATGCATTCCATTCGTCCTCGGTTGAGCTCTTTTCAGAGTTAGTTCTTATACCTAAGTCTATCTACCATTAAGTGCAGTTACTAGGCGAAATACACAAGGTTTGAAAATAAAACGTTTACATGTAAACAAAGGAAGGAGACTTAAATATGTCTTACATTTAAACAAATCAGAATATAAGACGTATAAATATAAAACATATTGAAGCATTGTGTATCATTTTATGTAGTGTGGAAGTGCACATGTGAGTTTCTGTGTTTTCGTGTTGAAGAAGCCTTCATAAAATTAAACACACTGAAAGCTGTGTTAACGCCCAGCAGAAGCTGACACGAACACTGTTAACACTGGGAATGCAGTCAAACTGCGATTGAAAATGATAATTATTTCTCGAAACGCGTCACGCTCGTCGTAACTAAATTAGAAAAGTAACTGAGTTGCAGAACAATTATTTGTTTCCAATGAAACAGTTACACACTTTCAAAAAATCCATTTATTATGGATAAGATAAAGTTGAAATGGATCTAGACTGAGCCACCTGATTGTAGTAATCTTCCAGATTGTTGTTAATGTCCCGTAGACATGAAAACGAGAGAAGTATAGGAATAGTATTTTATCTTGCTCGCTTATGTTTCTAAACTTGTGAAGGTTTAAATGCATTACATGTCCAAGAGTGGAAAATTTTAAAAGTTGACTCCGGTAAAATACGTTATAAAGTGCTTGGAAATTTATAACCAAAGTAATTGAGATTAGCAACCTGTCGTGTGGAGCTTGACGAGGCTCTCGGCTCCTTGTTAAGCTCTGCTTGGAACCGTGCCGCGGATGAGAATACGCCGGTCCTGGGGGACGAGCATTACGCGAGTTGCTCGTCAGCTTTCGATGTCACGTGATATCACTCCAAGCGAATGCCGCTGTGGTTCTTTTCCTTTTAGATTTACGTCTCATCGACGTCTAGATCATTAGGCTGGGAAAGAGGACAAGGGACGGCAAGGAATACAGCCTTTTGTAGGAACCATCCTAGCATTGTCCTGGGGAGAGTTAGGGAAACCTAGGAGAACGGAAATCTGTGTGTCGTGGCCAGAAGTCGAGAATGCGAGGTCAGAGCGTCGGCACCGCGCCTAGTGCTGTGGCCGACTCCCTCCCCCCAAATCCTCTCCTAGCTCTAAAGGTGCGTTTCCACTGAGGCAACTTCTGGGCAACATGTGGCATGCGGCACTGACGCATGCGACAAGAAGTATTTCAAGCGAAGCAACACGCTGCGACATGTAGCAAGCAACAATGACGCATGCTACAGGTTGGGCCGTGTCGCCGGTCGTATGGGCCACTGTGCGACAAAAATATAGCGTGTCGCACGATGTTGCCAGTATCCAAGCGGCGGTGGATGAGTGCGACAGAAAACGGGCGACATGGAGTGGAATGTGCAGAAAACAACATTATTTATTGAAGATTATCATACTTCACCGCAGTTGTGGAATAACAAAAGTGCATCATGTAAAGACAGGAAAGCGAAAAGTGACAAATTAATACTACTTGCTAACAAGTGCGAATGTTTATTAGATGAAATAAAAAAGAAAATCAAGAATTTGAGGTCAGCTTTTCATAGTGAACATAAAAGGATTACTAAACCAATGAGTGGCTCCTGTTCTAAAGAAGAGAAATGGTTTGCTTATAAACTCCTGACATATTTGTTAGATGTTTACATTCCAAGAGAAACTTTTACAACAGCAGAAAATTATGAGGTACGTTAATTAATATATGTAACTAATTATTTTTGACAGAATAGTTTACCAATGACAGATCCAGAGACGGAACAGGGGATTTACAATCTTTTTAGTTATGCAAGTAAATAAAAGTAGTTTTATGGTGGATTTAAAATATATATATTTTAAAAATTGTCGTAATTAAAACTTTACAAAAGGACTTACATATAATTAAGATAGGCTGTATTTACAGCGTATTTAGAAAAGTTTTTCCAAATTTAGATTATGGTAAATAATAGAAAAAAAAAACTTTTCTTGAATCGACCTTTCACTCATACAGTTGTGTATGATAGGGATAAATTGTCATATCACGGTAACGTAGCTAAATACATTATTTTACGTACGAATACATAGTTTATGTTTTTGTCTTGCCTTCTTTTGACACAAAGTACTACTTTTAACAAATAAATCTCTGATCCACGACCTAGGTTTTTTCCGTTTTCTTCTTTTATTGCCATTTGCGAGGATCAAATAAGCAGCAGCTGCCACTGCTTCTGATGCCATGACGCACACTACTGGCCGCATAACGTGAAATGCTTTTGCCGCATGCTACAAGCAACGGCGACAAGTAGCAAGCGACAACTGGCAACAGATTCTTGGCCGACATTCGACTTGCGTCAAAGTATGATGACGCACGGCGACATGTAGCAACAAAATAACTCGTGTAGCATGCTACATGTTGCTCGTTGTTGCTTCAGTGGAAACGCGCCTTAATGACCGCGGTGTAGACAGGGCGTAAAGCCAGTGGTAAATGAGACACTAAAGCAACCCAGTCGTGTTTCCAGCGAAATCACTGAGTAGTAGTAATCACTTGTTTCTACTTGGAGTTGCTCGCTAACTCACTTGGCGCTCTGTGGAGCTCTGTAAATTATGCGTTTATCTTGTCGCGACCTGCAGCGCCACCACACAAAGTGGTGTTCTTCTCTTCCGGTTGAATACTATACGTTTGTTTTCATTAGCGATGCAGTCTGGGTACAAGAGTTTAACAGTGAATAAGTTGAAGTTCGCAAAATGTGGGTCAATTTACTGCAATTTTAGACTTGGCAGTGCCTGAAATTTTAACTGCTAATTTTTACCTTTCCGTAAAACGTTGTTCACATTATGGATTGTTCTACATCCGAGAAAAATTTTAACAGCAACATACGTTTGCTATCGCGTACATAAAAAAAAGGTATTATAAAGGTTAATTCCGTCACAGAACATACCAGAAAAGGGTAAACAATCCACAGAAAATATAGGCTATGTTGCCGTTATCTGAACACAACTACAACATTAATAATTAATTTCCGGCAGAGACGTATACGAGGTTGATACGAACACGTCAATTCAAAGCGTGAAAGTCAAGCTACCACTTACCACAGCTCTTAAAACGATCAACTAAAATCAGATTCAGCAAAGAAACTACACACTCGGCGTTTTCCGATGCCGCAGTTGTATAACCCACCGCATTCACTGGTATTTATATCTGGCAAAATCGTGATAATTGAGGCCCTTATTTTTCACCGAAATCGCTCGAACAACCGTAGACGCAACGATTAACCGGCGTAATTTCGTTTTTAATGATCCTTGTATCGACGATAGCACATATAAACACATTACTAGAGCCCAACAGGAAGTTGAGAATACCACATTTCGGTGGCCATACTGACGTTACAAAGCTCTATAGAGAATTGGACAATGAAGAATGACCGTAAACTGAGCGTGGTGGGTGAGTGGTTAACGCTCTGGGTTCGCATTCGGCAGGACGATGGTTCGAATCCTTCTCCGGGCATCCAGATTTGGATTTTTCATGGTTTTCTTCAAATCAATCCAGGCGAATTTCGGGATGCTTTCCTCGAAAAGGCCATGACCAAAATCCTTCCCGTACCTTGTCCCCAATCCCATCCCGCCTCTAATGATCTCGACGTCGACGAGGCATAAATCCATAAGCAAAAAAAAAAAAAATGGCTATACATTATGGTAATAATTATAATCTCGTGCGATAGAATGGCAGAGTTTCGTATCCACTGCATAATCCGCCACTACCTCAGTTTCCTATTATAATGCGGTGAAGGAGAGCTACATTTTAAGGTGGAATCCGAACCACAGAAGCGCACCTCATCTTACATAGCAGGCTGTGTCTGGGGTGAAGGTCACGGTAAGGACATTTGAAAATCCCAGTCGTTTGAACCGGAGAGCTTCTGTTCTCCAATAAATATCCTTACTTGAGTCCACTCACTGTTTTGTGGTCAAAAATAATTAAAAAAATGTAAGTGTTCAATAAAATGTTAATAAACAATTATGCACAATTATGAGTGAATATAGGCACCAATAAATGAATAAACTATAATAACCATGTCGTAGAGAGATGATTCAGTTACATATATCTACTCGAAGAGGTAAAAAAGATATGTGGGAAATTGGCGTACAAGACGTTGTATACTTTATGTCTATCCAACGCAAGTAACATAGCAGCGTCGGCCGGCCGCTATGTTTGTTGTGGGACGCATTAAAGGAGGAGATTTGACAGTTATTTGAAGACATCAAGCGAGAGAAGAGAATGGTGAGAGTGTAAACTACACATATTGACGATGTAAGAAAGAGCAGATTGACACAGTACACAGCAGAGCTTCATACTGGTCTAATTACACAGGGAAATGAAACACGCCGTTCAAACTGGTTGAAACGAGTGCTAGCGACATGGTTATCATCGGTTACATATAATCGTAATCAGTTCATACTAGCAAAGCTGAAAACATGAAAGACATGGCTTAGTAAGTCTTTATTCCTAATTGGACCTTGACAGTGGATGCAGAATTTATTTGTTGTATTATTTTACAAAGGAAGAAAATCTTTATTCGTTTTTCATAGACGTTCCAATTTTTAATAAAAATTATTTCTAGTAGAACGACTGGTATAATCGTTTTGCATTTGACTGTTTCCTTTCTTCTTAAACTGACTTGTAATTTAACATTGTTTATGTTCTACTAATTTTATTTAGAACTTTTTACTATAAAAAAATTAATAATTAGAATTTTTTACTGAAAATAAATCATATATCTTGAATATGCATTTCTTTAAATACTTAGGATATTGAAACTTTAAGTATACTTTCATAAAAACTAATTGATTAATAAAGAAAAAATATACAATACAGCGAGTAACTCCTGCATGATGACTGTTTAATAATCCGACTCTGCAATGTAGTCTTCACGGGTGTACCGCCGGATAGTTGCAACCTTTAGTCTCCAATCAATATATATATATATTATTAATTATATCTTCGTATTAAATAATGATTAATAATTAAAATGTAAATACTCTGAAATTGTAAATATAACGAGTTCCACAGACGCTTTTAATATTGTACTGGGTAGTTGTAAGCTCTTAGGTTTAAGTAGGATTAGTATTGTCTTTGGAGAGTCAGAGAGGAAGCATTATTGTCTTTAGAGAGAAAGTGAAATACGTGCAGAAGCACGTACAAAAAGTCTTGCTACGGCTGTGGTGTAATTTTAGGAACGAAATGTATTAAGTGGTGATGTTTGTAAAACGGTGTTAAGGTTGTGATATTAAAAGTGAAGTATACCTATGTACTATCGCTTTTCATTTAGTCGTTGCCAGACCTATAAAAGTTATTAAAATCGTTGCGCTTAACATTACGGGCCGGGTTTCCAAGCAAAGATATTCTTGGAGCCGAATTGTTCTTTTATTAATTAACACTTTGGAGCTAATCTTCCCAGTGCGCCCTTCTGAGCGTACAAAACTGGATCTAACCTCCCAAATGCATTAGCCTCACACAGTAATTAGTTTTACTGTTATGTGAGAAGGGGAGGTTACATGTGGCTTACCCTGCCAGGATCTAAAGTTTTTGTGAAGCAGCGGATTGCATGTGGACCAGGTTGTCAGAATTGGTAAAGCAGCAGAAGTTGTAAGTGTTGATTTCTGGCTAGAGGAATTTTCTGATGGTGATGCTGCAGAACGGAGGTGGACAAGTCTGCTGAAACGACAACGTGGCGGACGAAGAACTACGAGGCGGAAAGGCGCATTTGGCAAGTACCGATCTATGTTTCTTTAATCTACGTGGGACTACTAGAAGAGTCGTCGGTAGTTAAAGTGATTGGGAGAGCAATAATTAGTTGTTGCTGTGTGGTAAACTAAAGACTGAAAATTAGCGTAAAAGTTTAACTGTTGAAATTAATTTTGATTGAGAGACAAAGTTTACAGATTTGAACTGCAACAACGATAAATTCTGATAATAGTAAAGAATTAAATTCAAGGATAATAAGAGATTATTGTCAAAGACGTTAAAAACTAAATTTGTAAAAGGAATCTAGTAGAATGTTTACCTTAAAATTAGGCATCTGTGGATATCTCGTAATTAATAAGGCAGAGAAATAAAAGAAAGTTATTGAACAAAAAGGGGGGCATTTATTTATAAGTAATTATATAAATTTTTTTCTATTTGTATGTGTGTGTTTGGATTTAAATTTCAGCTCTGTTCTGGAGTGGATTTATTCTGTTCTGCATTTCTGAAATGTTTTACAGAAGCTACAAAGAATAGTAGTAAGTAAAGTTGGTTTCTTGGTTTCTCTTGTCAATGTTATCGGCGTTGATATCAGTGTGGTACTAAGGGTATTAATGAGTTAATTTGATAAAGCAGGAAATGTTGTGAGTTAAAAAAAATTTTTGTTGTTCCAAATAATTTTTTTTTGTGTGTTGGGTACGTCAAGGTCTTTTTTTGATAAATATGGCAAGTAATTACGTTGATTTAATGAAAATGAATGTAGGAAGTGATTTCGAAGATACAAGTAAAATGTCGGGTTGGCGGACAGACAGTACTGGTGCAATTAGTCTAAATGTGGGGGATACGAGGAATGATTTGCAAGGTCCGACAAGAAATACTAGCAGTCCTAATGGCGAATCCGAGGTAAAGAGGGTGGATGAATATTTTGATAATAGCAGTAATGATCAGAATGTCGAGCTAATGAATGGATGTAATATTAATGGGGGGAGAGAATGTCATGATGATGGAACGATCTTACCAGAATTAAGCCGGTCACTAAAAACTCGAGAAAGGAACCAGGATACCCAATTTGATACCCAATCATTAATGTCGTTTTTGATGAAAATGGAAAAGAAACTAGAAGAGGCAAATCAAGAAATGAAAACAGAAATTAATGAAAGGATCGATTTGAGTCAAAAGAAGATCGAAGAAGGATTACTATCTGTGAGGGATGAATTAAATAAATTTCAAGAGAAATGGAAGCAAGAAGTGAAAGCAGAATTAAACAATTTTCAAGAAAAGGTACAACGAGAGGTTGCGGTACTGGTGGAACAGGGTGTGCGAAGTAACCATGAGAAACAGTGTGCGGTTATTGAAGACGTTAAGAGAATTGTTGCTGAGAACCAAAGAAAATGCAAGGAGGAATTAAATACTGTAAATAAAAATATAGTCTCTGTAGAGCTTGGTATAAGCAAGGGGAAAGAACAAGCTGAGGTAGTGCGGGAAGAAACAACATTATGTAAAATTATGTCAGCAATAGACGAGGAAAAGATGATAGTTAGGTGGCCCGTCAAGGGGAAGGCATTTACTACTATTAAAAGCAACAAAACAAAAGCAGTCAAACATATTTTTCAAATGGAAATGGAACCTTACAAGCCATGCCACACATTTGAAGGTACGCATGGGAAAAGAAACGGGTGCAATACAGGTAGTTTCATGGGGAGATGCAAGGTCAATTCGGCACAGGAAGACCATGTCTCGTGTTAGAAATAAATGCCGAAGTTATTGTTCGGGGAGCGCCTGAAACAGTCACTCTACTCCGAACGAAACACTGAACATGCGGACATGCTATACCCAATTTTCCCGGTGAGGGAACACCCTTTTTAGCGACAGCGAAATTTTTCAATCTGTATAAATCTAAAATCTGATCCTAAAAGATAAAGCCCAAAATCCATCTACTTGTCTTTCGCTCAAGTGAGCGGACACCTTTGCACAATCGCCAAGGCGATTTATAAGTACCTAATATATTAAAATACCAGGTGAATACCCTACCACTGCTTTAAGTGTAGATATCTAACAACAGGAGTGCGAGTGTTGATGTACGTTCAGTGTTGTGTGTAACAGTGTTGTTGGCTTTGTCGAACGAGTGCCGATAGCTACGGCAGAACGAACGAGTATCAAATTTTATTTTGGTTCAAGTACCAATATTCTCTGTATGGTGTGTTACATGTTAAGGGACCATTTAAAGTTACAATAGTACTTTCATGAGTGAGCGAGAAGTGTTACTCTTGTAAAGTTAACTTATGATGATTGTGTAATTAAAATTGCCAGAAGCAGGTGTAACATGTGAATGTACTGTAAGATGATTCACACTGAACTTGTAGCAAAAGGAATGCAGATGTACAAGGGGTATAATACATTTCGACAAATGAATACTGTTTGGTGGCATAGAAGTGGTGTGACAGCATTGCATTTGTCTCAATGTGGGGGCAGATGCAACCTTTAGTCTCCAATCAATATATATATATATATTATTAATTATATCTTCGTATTAAATAATGATTAATAATTAAAAATGTAAATACTCTGAAATTGTAAATATAACGAGTTCCACAGACGCTTTTAATATTGTACTGGGTAGTTGTAAGCTCTTAGGTTTAAGTAGGATTAGTATTGTCTTTGGAGAGTCAGAGAGGAAGCATTATTGTCTATAGAGAGAAAGTGAAATACGTGCAGAAGCACGTACAAAAAGTCTTGCTGCGGCTGTGGTGTAATTTTAGGAACGAAATGTATTAAGTGGTGATGTTTGTAAAACGGTGTTAAGGTTGTGATATTAAAAGTGAAGTACCTATGTACTATCGCTTTTCATTTAGTCGTTGCCAGACCTATAAAAAGTTATTAAAATCGTTGCGCTTAACATTACGGGCCGGGTTTCCAAGCAAAGATATTCTTGGAGCCGAATTGTTCTTTTATTAATTAACACTTTGGTGCTAATCCTCCCAGTACGCCCTTCTGAGCGTACAAAACTGGACCTAACCTCCCAAATGCATTAGCCTCACACAGTAATTAGTTTTACTGTTATGTGAGAAGGGGAGGTTACATAGTGTACAAATATTGTGTTTCCACAACATTGCAGTCATACGCCGGGAAAGTCTTCGTTCTTAATCCGACTCTGCATTATACTCAATTCTAAAATTACTTATGAAAATTGTATTAGAAAATCCTATGAACCCTGAAATACATTCTCCGCCCCCCCCTCCCCTTCCACCCACACACAACTACACACAGTTAATTTTACTTTATGAAAAAGTTAGTGTAATAAGAAATTATTTAGTCCACAATTGCAAATCGCCAACTTGATAAGTTGCGCCGCTGTGACGCACTAACAAAACCAACGTCGGCCGTTCAGAGTACGGAACAACAAAAATATTCCAACGGAGGTATTACTTTCAATTCCATAATACGTGGTAGTTTTGCAAGATTTTATGCATTAACTAGTTTTAACGCCGGTGAAAAAGACGGGTATCACCTAAGGTGGCAGTAGCAATTTATTCTGCAAAAGCTTGTAAGGAAAAAACGAAAATGGATCATTTTTAATTATATTTTTCGTGATGTGAATTTTTTTCTCTAGTAAGATTATCGGATATTGAATAAGATTTTTTTTTAATGCACTTGGCCCTAAATGAAGGAAAGTATAATATCAAAAACGGATAAATGTTATTTATTTGACTGATACATTTTTCGATTACTTACGTTTCATGTAAACTTTCTCTGAATTTTTAATAAACTTAACTGTTTCTTATCTTATGAAAAAAAAAAAAATCTCAGGGTGAATAAATCTTGGAGCTTGAAGAACTCCGAAATATTAATAGACGTATTAAACACAGACGGGGACTGAATTTATGGAAGACGGTGGTTTCGAATGTAAGTTTGGGAATTACCTACTCTTTTGTAGTAAAAAAGGGTCACATGGATGTTTAGGAATAAAGAAAGCAGTATAATTTTATCTTCTTGACGCGGACAGTTTCTTGTTCTTCTGTACGTAACAAGTGAATTGTGAATTATCCTGCAGGAACTCATGGTTCCCTGCCCTTCCCTCATCTTCTTTCCCCGACAAATGCTTCCGCTAGGGCAGTATACACCCCCCTGCGCTCTCACTCCAACCACGTGGAAAGTTAAGAGTCGCATTTCTTCCACGTGAAGTCGGCGTTCCCGCAAGAAGAAACTTTTTATCGCAGACAGTGTTCATTTGCCTTGCTAAGGTATGGCTCACACTTTAAAAGATAATAAATCTCATTAATGCAAGAACTTCGACTCAACTGTACACACCTTATTAAATGGAAACTTTGTAAAATGTGGCGGGGTTTATATTTCAGCAGAGTGCTGACGGAAGGATACAAACTTATTTAAACAATAACAATAAAAACTGTGGGGGGAAGGTTAACTAATGCGGTTTTTGTCCTCAGACCAACTTATTATTATTATTACTATTCCACGATTCACTAAAACTGGGTGGTGGAGGGTGCAATACTCCAATACTTATGCGTAACCATGTGTGTATAGGAACGGATGTACGGGATATGGCAGGAGGCACCCATGGGATATTTTGAGTAACCATCCCGGTATTCGCCTGGAGTGATTTGGGAAAAACAATGAAAACGCAGATCAGGATAGTCGGATGGGTTTATAGATACCTCCTGCTATCGGAATCTAAGTTCTCAACTCTTTCCTACTCCACTCCCTAATCGCTCGTGGGAAAAAAGAGTACAGAAGTAAATCGGTTCGGGCCCTTACTTCTCTTATTTTCTGGGTCATTCCTAGATAGGAATGTAGCTGGTAGTAATATTTGTTTTCTGTCATCCTGAAATAGGTCAGTCGTGAATTTTTCAATCAGCTTCTGCCTAGAGCAACGCCTTCGGTGCTCCAGGTTTTCCCAACCCAACCCATTCAATATTGCTTTCCTTCCTGTAACAAATCAGGTGCCTCTTATTTGGTCGTTTTTCAATGCATCCATAAACCACATTTGATACGAACCCATACAGAACTACAATATTATAAGTGAGGAAGCACCAGAGCTTCGTATACAATCGATTTAACTTCCGGTGTGCATTGTTTTAAATTACGACCTACCAATCGGAGCATATGATTTGTTTTCCTAATTACTTTCTCAATATGTTCATTCCACAACAAATTATTACGAATTGTTACACCTAGGTGTTTAGCGAAATCTACCGTTCTAAGGACAGTGCCATGAATTTTATATTCAGAGCTAAATGGTGTAGCTTTTTTTCTTTACTTTTTGCATGACTTGGCATTTTCTTTAGCGTTCAACTCCAGCAGCCAGTCCTTGCACCAAGCGATTATTTTCATTACATAGGCTTGTAGCAAAGCACAGTCGTGCTACATATTTATTACATGATAAATAATAGAATCATTGGCAAAGTCTCTTTTTACCCTTATTACATCTCATAAATAACTAATGTATATGAAAAAACAACAGAGGCCCTATCGCACTTCCCTGGGGAACCCCGGAACTCTCTTCGGTCAGTGATGAACGATCACCGTCGAGAAATACACACTGTGTTCTACCCTTCAAAAAGTTTTTCAACCTAGTCTGATTAAAAAACTTAGACAATAAACTTTGGCAGTGACAAACTTTGACATTTGTCACCATTACCCAAGAATTACCCGCCTCAGTTGGCTGAACTTACTGACAGGACATAGCAGTGTCTGGCAGGGGTTAGCTGGTCCGCTTGTAGGTGGTGAAAGAAATTTTCAACGTTAAGCGGACCACACACGGGTAGAAAACAGAAAGCTGTTGGTAACATAGGACTAGTCCCAAACAACACTTAGTCGGCCTAATATGACTATAAAGCCATCACTATATCATTCCACCGTCGAACCTGTCTCATGAAGGGAAGCAATTTCAAACATATTTGAAAACAGAAAAACAAACACGTGTGTGGTGGGAGAGGGGGGGGGTGGTGGAGGGTTAACGGAGGGCAGTTTTATTTGAGCTTGTTCTTTTCTACTACTTCAGACTGAGCATCAGATTATTGTGTTATAATAACTTTAGCTGCTCATGTTCTTCAAGGACTACACCTTAGATCAGGTTTATGCCCGCAAGCATGTCAAAAAAGAAGACAGAATAAATTGGTTCAAGAAACTTTTAGGCAGACACAAAGTAATAGTACAGTAGAGAGAAAATCGACATGTATACTCCTACCAAATAATAGGTTTTTTAACTAAACGAAATTTATTAACAAATCATACATTAACAGACTGCGCGAAAAGCACTACTTGGGAAACGAACGTAACGTTACAGACTAACACATGCATCCGTCTGTCTGCCACCATTCAATATGTTCTCAAAATTTCGTTACGCAAACTACTATTCATACCAAAAAAAAATGACATGTGTCCTTCTTACAGATACAAATCCTTGTCAAATTACGTCAATATCGGTATAGCCATTCAGTCGTCAAAACGTAAAAAAAAGGCAGAGACTTACTTCCGCATTTATAATATTATCAGTGCAATTCAAACTCTCATATACTGCATGAGAAAGAACACCTGAGGGATCAATATAGAGTAAAATGTGTACATCTACGGCATTGTTAGATAGCCTGCAATTTGTGGAGGATTGTCCCCTACAATGTAACATGGAATTTGAACAATTGTTCGTTCAGGTATGGCTCATACGATCAAAAACAATTCTTATAAACCTTTGCTTCCACAGGGATTTTAACGGGAGACCACGTCCAAACATCAGTAAAAAAAACCGCATTATCTACTGAGCAACCACACCGCTATACCGAAAGGTGCTACAAAGACGTACACATTCAATGCGTCTGTCTATCGCCATTCAGTAATATTTTCAAAATTATATGACAATATGTAATATTTGTACAGAAAAAAAGTATCTTATGACCATCTTAATGCCAAATAGCATCACTTTGTCAAATTTCATCATGATTGGATTATTCGTTTACCCAAATAAACATATCAAACAGACAAAGTTACTTTCGCATTTAAAATATTACGTAGTATAGATAAAGCCATACCTTTGTAGTAATGTGAGCTATGGACTTAAAAACGATCTTTCAATATAAAAATACCAATATGGTGTCGTAAAATTCAGTGTAATTTAATTTTGATTAAACTTAAAATCAGAATAAATTCGTAGACAAAAAGAAGCTTTAATATAAATAAAGCTTTGCGACGCTATTTGTCAGCTGTCCTGTACTTTTTTTTATCGCTAGCGGTTGGTGAAGCTAAGCTAGAGTCAGCAAGCAGAGACCATCCCACGGTTTCTTATGTTGAAAGTTATGTATGTGGTCAATGTCTTTAATCTGCCTCTGGTTAGCCTCTTTAAGCTTGTTCACAAAATTTAAGTATATTGAGTTATGTGGGCACTATATAACAGTTGAACAACATTTTTATATTTAAAGATTATTCTTAACTTTTTAGTTCATATTACTAAAGAAACTTTTATTTTTATATTTTTTATTTAACTTTTCTTTCGTTTGCCACAAAAACGTTTTGTAAACTACAATATTTTTCGTTTGTCTTAAAAGAAAATTTAATATGTAATTTATGAGTTCTCTCGAGTGGTAGTATGCCATGAGTGACAATGAATTTTAAATCGTTTCATTCATGTTCCCGTGACCTAGCGATTTCATCTAACGCTTCGCCGTTAGCTCGCACAAACAACAATTTTCTATTTGGAGGCTGTCCAGTAACTTTACGTAGCTGAGCTGATACCTACATAGCACAAAGGAGACTACTTACTCCGGTGTAATTTTTATTTACTGTCAAAGTATTGAGAATACCAGGACACACTAATAAATGAATGTATTTTCATCAGTTTCAAAATTTAGAACAATTCTAACGTCTCGAAGTGGGTGAAAATTGGATTAAAATATTCAGTTACAATCATATCTGAACACATGTAGGTCAAGCCAATAAAAGTGTGTTTAAAACAGTTCTTATTTGTTGTGAACACCCGGTGCATCAGTTTTATTTTTTAGAATTTTGATTTCGTGATACATGAGAGTGAGCAAGGAATATCAACACAGGTATTCATAGGGAAATTACCATCAGCCTAACCGCGTCTTTCTTCGTAATATACGGAGTGGCCAATCATCAGAGATTCATATAGGTTTCTTCGTCCATCCTCAAATAAACATTGCAGACGCGTATGCCAGTATTTTCTCTTTTGAGTTGTTTGGAATACTGTGTAGGGGAGGTAGGGGTTGGCGCTTCCCTGTCGCCACACTATCTGGGACTAAATTCCGAACCTTTACACAGTCAATGTGGAACGAGGGTATACCACGCTATTAGCGGTGAAACATCAGCGGAAAGGTGACTTACAACTTGGTCACAACTGCGCAGATATTGAAACAGTCATCTTTACTTTTGCTTACTGAAATTCTTATATTATTAATTTTTTTTTGCTATTCGGGATCCAGAAATGAAAGATTTCTAACTAGGTAACTAGCTGCATTAAATCTACATATTACCAGGTTATATGTCAAACAAATAAAGAAATGATTACACGCACATATATATCTCACTATCACTTCAAGAATTATTTACACCTAATATAAAATTACAAATTTTGATTCATACTGTAGTATAAAATCATTCTCGCCTCGAAACGTATGAAATCAAATATGATTAAGCCGGCTAGCTAATCATGCAATACCAAAGTACTGATTGCATTTGAATTGTTAAGTAGAGCAGTGATATTATCTTCAAGGCCACGTTATGGTTTCCGTATTCCTCAATGTTCGTGATAATTCGTCGAACAGAATAATGTGATTTACCGTTTCTAGAATGCAGGAAGCGGCCACAGGCGCGTCAGGTAATAGACTCGAGATGCTTATCTCATCCGCTTCGTGTTTGTTCGCCAAAACATGTGGGCAAATGGATACAGTAAACGCATGTGTCGTTATTAAGCACAGGTAGAACCAAGCTTAACCCATCAGCTGCCAGTTAGTCTTATTCATGATGCAGGCAAACAACAGAAAAACAATTAACATTGCTATTGTGCAGTCAATAAAAAATACGTCCAGCACGTTTCATGCTCCAAGACACATTGAATATAAAAATGGCCGGACCTTAGTTCCCAAACGGCTCCGTTCTCGCTACAATAGCCACTCCTCTTCAAGCACCGCTAATAACCAACACATTCTTAATATACACAAAATGTAATATGGACCATTACAATATGTGTACCATTATAAAACCAACGTTCAAAACGAGCCGGTGTCTGGAATGTGCAAACCGGTGACAGAATGATATCATTGCGTCATTAAAAAAGAGGGTATCTGACTAGAGCCACATGCCCGCCGCTAGAGGGTCGCGCTGTGACTACCAAGCCAGTAGAACGATGCGTCAGTCGTCCAGCGCTCATTCGTGCTGTAACCGGTGAAATGCTGGGTGTCAAAAGAAGAGCAAAGAGGCGTCGTTCGTTTTATGGCCCAAGTGTACGGTGAACACTGCATGTCCCTTGCAATGGTCAAGGCGTGGCACAAGCGCTTCAGGGAAAGGACGGGTGTCGTTAGCCGATGATGCAGGTCTGAACACCACACCGCATTACCGATGACATCGTCCAGCTGGTTGATGGACTCGTTACCCAGAACCACCGAGTTACAGTGAGAGCCGTAGCCACCGAGGTCAGCGTCGGAAGTGTTCACACCATCATGACGGAAGGAATGAACTGGCGCAAAGTGTGCGTTCAATGGGTGCCCCACAGTCTTCAACCACAACAGGAAGCATGTCGAATGGCCCACTGTCTTGATCAGCTGTAGCGCGATGCCAGGGAAGGGAATGAGTTCCTAACACGACTGATGGCTGGAGAGAGTCTTGGTGTCTTCACTTCGAACCAGAATCGAAACGACAAAGTCTCCAATGGAAGCATCGAGCGTCACCACCACCAACAAAATCCAAGGCCATCCACACAAGTGCGGTAAAGGTTTTGCTGACGTTCTTCTGTGACAGAGACGGTCCCCTTCTGACAGACTTCCTGTAACACGGGAGAACAGGATTTGTCCTCTGCTCTGAGGGGCAAACGATTCACCTCGGACGACGACGTCAAGCAGTACTATGAAACTGCCTCACATCGCAGCCCCAGGAATTTTACGAGGCAGTCATTCACCACCTTGTGTCGCAGTGGGAGAAGTGCCTCAACAGCCAGGGCCAATACTCCTGAAATAAAGGAACTGATTTCTGTTCCCAGGCCTCCGGCTCGTTACTTATCAGTCTTATAGTCTACTAATCAGTTGCGGAGATGAGATTGTTTGTCTGTCTCTGTATCACGAAAGAACTACAGAACAGCCTAACTGATGGTCACAGTGTTGGAGTTAAGAGGATTCTAATAGCACCAAAGGAATCTGCGCTCAACTACTCACAATAATGCACATGTCGACAAGAGATTATTCACAGGGGTGGAGTCACGAGCAAAAGGTAAAATCTGATTACAAAATCCAGTTATATTATGAGATACTCTATTTTCCAGTTCTTTTAATCAGTTCGCTGTTTATTTAGTCTAAAAAGAAATTAAAAATCGTATCATGCCGTCTGTTTTTAGCAAAAATTATAATTATTTCCTGCTAGTTTACAGTTTTACAAATTCATATAGAGATTTGAGTTTTTACTTTTTTATCTGAAGCCTTATAAAACACTATACATTTCGTGGAGTACCTTTATACAGTTCCTTATGGAGTCACTCGTTTCTCAGTCAGTCACAGACATTCAGTTCCTCAAAGCACAGACAAGTCTGCAATGGCGGACCATAATCTGTAACAAGGACTTGGTTTCGACCAGGGTGTTTTCTCATTCCAAAAGCGTTCCTACAGAAACGGCTGAAATTCGCCGAATGTCTGGTCTTGTAAATTTGGATTAAGGTTTCAAAACAAATGATACATCGACACCGGTTATTGAGGCTGCTCGACTTCAACGGTCCGTGTTTTATAGTCCACTGGGTGCTAACGAGAGTTGAAACCCTTTCTAAGAAACGTAGCAGTCGATCAGCGACGCGCTGCCGGCAGGATCACGATTCACCTGAAGATGACGGAGAGTACAATCGTGGGAGTATTATGTGTACACATCCATTTACTCGTTTAGTTTACCATAAAAAATATAACAATTCATCCACTCATTAGTGTCATAGTTAGCATTATTTTAGATGTAACTTCTTCAAAATATCATAAAGTTTGAAAAAATGGCGGAACTGGAAATTTTTATGGTACTCTGGAGGAGACGGGTTGAATAAAGTATTTTTAGATAATCATAATTGGTTACAAGTTAAACAGATGAAAAAGGTGGTTCCACGTTTGGCGATAAATAACCAAAAAAGCCATTTTACCTATATTTCTACTCCCACTGATTCGAAAATTCTTTCAGTATTTTCACTTACATACATACATTCATACAAATATTGCATCAAAACTATGATGATCGAAACGTTTCGGATGGAAAATATACTTCTTCATTATATACGTTTTTCGTCAAAAATTGTATATCTGATTCGGTATAGTATTTCGTGAATCGGATAGTACAATAAAGATGTCGTGGATATTTGAGAACTGGCTTTAGGTTGGCAGTCTGACGGTTTTGTCCGTTTGCTTTTGCCTGGCGCTGGAGGGAAAATATCACCAGTTGAGAAGGTCGATAATTATGATCGCTGCAGTCTGTTGAAGAGGAATTTATTTCTTTAGTATCGTTGACAGTAAGTTGTGAACATTGGTACATGTAGTACTTTGAAGGATATGACGTATGAATAAAAACATGGAAGAGATTAAAATTCAATAATTATTTATGAGCTCATGAGTGAGTGAAGGCAATTATTTAAGGTCATGAGTAAAAATATCGACTGATTTCATTTGTTTTATATAAAAATTAAGTGCTCGGAAATGCAGAAATGTTTATCTGCTGTGGACATTCAAAAATATTTACGGATCGTGGAGTTAATAATGCGGAGAGGTAGTGAGGTTAAGGGCTAGTTGAGGTGGCCCGACGTAGGAGGGTGGAGCTTAGTGAGGGGCACTGTGCCCTCAACTGCCTTAGCTCATGTGATCACACTCGGCTATTAAATATTCCTGCCGTCAGCGGGATTTGTACTCGAGACTGCAGCCAGAATTTTTTGAAAACAAGCACCTTAACACTGAGCTACCAGTGAGTTAACATAATCAGAACTGTTTTCCCATATTTAGAATGCAAAATAAACTATAATACAGTACTACTAATAATTTAATAATAAAATAATTGTTTGCAAAAATAAAAACCTCCTTCAATAAAACAAAAAACAAAAATTAAAATAACTTTATACCTTGTTCAAAAGAAAGAAATCAAAATGGAAAATATTTTACATTACTCTTCTTGAAATTTTTGGTATCAATGCCAAATAAAGCAAGAAAAAGAAAACAAAAAGTCACACAAGGGAATGACAAGTCAAGTTACTCATATTACTTCTTACCTATGATTAATGCTAGAAACATGTTTCAGCGAAACTGAAAAAATATATATGAAACACCGATATTATACTAACTATAAAGCGTTTACCGCATGATGCAGCCTCCAAATTGACAGTGTAGCGCTAGAGATATGCCTCGACCACCAACAAGGAAGAGCTAAGGTTTAAAATACCGTTTAATTTGTTCCCTTAAACTGTCTCTCACAAAAACCAAATCTACCTCACCTGAATTTTTGTTCGTACTCCCCGTGTCGCCTCGAACAACAAATAAAATGAAGTAATTCGTTCCTCGCGATGTGACACCAAAAAAAAAAAAAAAAAAAAAAAAAAAAAAAAAAAAAAAAAAAAAAAAAAAAATTGATTAATGCAAAAAAATATTGCCCATTTATTTTCTTCTGAGTAAGGTATAAAGCTATTTTCAAATTTTACATTTATTTTCTTCTGATTAAGGTATAAAGCTATTTTCAAATTTTTAGTGTGTTTTTTAAGGCGGTTTATATTTTTTTCAAACAATTATTTTTTTATATCTATATCTCTGCAACTTCCTATAGCCAAACATGTAATATCTAAATTAGGCCGTATTTACAAACAGTATTAATTAAATTTTTACGTATAGTTCCGCTGATCAGAGAAACCAAATGATATTATTGTTTAAATTGTCGGAGCTGTAGTAAGCTTTTTTTTAAAAAAATAATATTAAATTAAGTACTACTTGACTAAGTCCAGATTAAATTTCAATAACTATTTATATTAGGCATTTAACCCCTTTAACTTCCCACCACCAATATTTAACTACAATTTGTACTACTATAAACTATAGTACAGTAACATCATTTCATTACCAGCTTCTCCCGATGCTTGCAACTCCTTCTGCATCTCTTATTCTGGAAGCAGTTTTGATTTTTTTTTTTTTTTACCTCTGTAGATATAGCTTCTTTTGACTTTTTTTCTTCTTCTTAAACGCATGGTTTGTATTGGTTCTTTTGAATGCATAACTGACTTTCTTCTGTTACTCATAAATTGTTCTATTTACTACCCTTTGCAGGAGCAGCTAATAGGTCGAGCATTACGTCCCTTTCCTCTAGTAATGTAGACGAGATGTAGACTAGAGGTTGGGATTTCTGTTTATTCTCGTCTTTCTTCTAATCTGTTTCCGCACAGTAACTGCAGTGGAGGCTATGCTGTTGGTAATTATTATTAACGTGTCCAAGGTCGTTACACTTTAGGCAATGGACACAACCAACTACGAGATTCCTGGACGGTAACAGCAGAATATTCTAGATATAATTTCCTGAGTTTCTGATTTCTCGACTATTGAACTGATACATCGTTCCTAGATAAAATTTTAAATATTGTTCTGAACCAGCTCCCCCCAGCCCACCCCTCACCCTTAAATTATTAATCACTTAAATTTTGACTCTGTGTGGATTTCATTAATTTTTCTTGTTCCATTGAAGTCATATACAAATATCAACGGTCTGCGTTAGAGCGGGAATTCGCACTTCAATACTTTGGGTACTTCTTTATTAACCAATACCTTTCTAGTGTATCCATTAGAAGCGGTTCCAGTTATCACATTCGTATTTGTGGTTTTGATCATTATGGTCTTTATTCCATCCTTTTCCGCCACCTGCTTTGGGCTATCCGCTTTATCCGAGGATATAAATACCGTTGAAGCATCTGACCGTTGCACTGCTTGTTGGTTTACGTTCATAGCGGCCACGACAACATAAGTACGACCATCTCTGATTTTCCTCTTTACTGTCTCTCAGGGCAGACCAGGTAGGGACCCGTAATCACCCAGCAGGCTGTCACCCTTTCACGTAAGCCAAGTAAAGTTCGCTTAGACTGTATCGTCTTAAGCCCGGTCTACACGTAACGTATTGGCGGGCGTTTTACTTGTTCATGTAAAGCGTATCAGACGAAACATTATGTGTTCAGGAAGACGGACGTTTTTCCTGAACTGAATGCGGACGGACGACTCGGCGGGAGTATTGTTTACAGTCTGTAATCATCTCGGTTTGTGCGGAGATAAAATAACCTCCATTTACTTTTTATTTTCGAAAACTTTTTACGCGGTGGGCTTTTCGAATCTACGACTGTAGTCACGTGATTTGTTTACTGAACTCATTGAGTTCTATCCCAGTTATCCTTGTATACGGTAAAAGTGAAATGACGACAGCTACCGAGACAAGAAATACAATCAATTGCTTTGGCTGATAAATGCTGGGAAATGTATCTTGCAGATACAAAAGAAACGGGTATGAAAAACGTAAAAAATGTTTTTCGTTCACTGTTTTCTAAAAGGTTGTTAAAAATTAAGATGTCGGAACGTTTTGCTGCTCGTGCCGATGATATTCACAAACCTTAAAGTAGATTTATTTAATATCTACACAGTAGCAGTGCTAGTGCTAAATATAAATGAAAGAAATAATTATTGTCTTAAAAATTATGTTATTTTATCAAATTATCCCCAAAGAGTTACGGCGTTGTTCTGCCAATATACTGATTCTTGGGTATTAAAGTACATCTTGAATGTATCCTTTACACGTTTCGCATCTTATAAAACAAGTTCACGTCTTCTTATTTGAATGTTGTGTATATTTACTGGTTTGAGCATTTGGTATATTACTAGACAAGTTTCTGGTGCAAGGAGACTTAAAGCTTGTTGCGACAATACAGTTGTGAATTCTAGATCTTCAGAGCTTCTACTTGTTGATAGAAATATTAGCATAACAGTCAGACTCTCAAAGGGTGAGATTCTCCTTCACATAGCATTGTTTTTTTTCTTTTCTTTTTTGTTATTAATGATAGCAATTTCAAATAAGGGTCCGCAACCATTCGTAAATATTTACGCTAGTCTCCAGGTTCATGATATAATTCCTGAAGCAAATTCAGATGAAAGAACCATTTCCTCTTAAGCAACGATCTTCTAGACCAGTTTTTGCTTTTTACTCTCATCAGACATGGTGAAATACATACTAAAAGTAATGCTTCATCCATGCTTTTAATTAAACTGAGCAAAAGACGGAAGCAAAAAACGTAAGAATGTGGATACGTGTTTTGGTCAGTTTTATCTGAAGTCTTGCCTGTCAGTCGAGACGTTACGTGTAGACCGGGCTTTATATTTTAAAGAGCGAAAGATGCGTTAGTCCCTTGTGCCTTATTACGCACATGTGTGTTGAGCGCGTGCCTTGCGTGAATAAACGGAAATTAGAGAGCCTGCAAACTTAACAATACGTTCGCATTTATCTCGCAGACAACGCCAGCAGGACTTTTTTTTTTTTTAATTACTCTTTTGTGTGCCTTTTATTATTACACAATCACTGTTGGATAAAAATTTTCGTTGCGTGATCGCCCTTCATAACAGTTGCTTATGGTATATTTCAACAACTAATTTGTCGACTTTTACTGCATTTCCAATCACAACAGTTTGGATGCATAATAACGTAGCGTAATTTCTCACTAATATAGTAGGTACGCTAATTGGCTTCCGTTTGTTACCTTTACTGTGCTAAAGAAAGTGATTTTCACTTTGTGTGCATGATGGAAAAGCGTCTCCGAGCTTGGTGGCTGAGCGGTAATACTGTGGCCTTGCATTCGGGAAGACGCGGCTCCGAATCACTGTAATGTCATCAAGATTTGTATTTTTGATGATTTGCTGGAATCATTACAAGCTATGGCAGATTTACTTCCCGCTCCTTGTAGTCTGCCATTTCCCTTTAATGACTTCGACATCAATAAGACGCAAAGCCAAAAACAAAAACAATATGTGTCGTGGTGCATTGGGTTGTGTTCTTATAACTTTTAGCTGTAGTCTATGGTGTTCGGCGTTGATATTAAGGATTTCGCACAAGCTGTCCAATGCGCAGAAAGGAGACCCGTATTAATTGAGTTCTAATTGAAAATAGATTTGAGAATAGCAACAGACGGTACCCCTCAATTGACGCAGACGCATGTTGATATAATATATATTCATTATAACCACAATGACCGGTATTATACACTTATTTCAGACGACACTACAGAGCTTTGTGATTATGCTCTTAAGTATTTTCATCCCCAACTCCAACTCCACTTTTTCTTTCACCATACCCCTTACATCCTATGTCGGATATAATATGTTTGTGTGCTTAACCCTTTTTCTCACTGTTTCGTTTGAATGATCTCCCTCTAAAATTGTTAACCAATCCGACATGATTCAAATGTTACCGAACGACATGTATCAGACTGAAAAGATACATAAAGTTAGTGAGTGTGATATTTGTGAGTGTATAAATTAGAGTTTATGTAAATTGTAATTCACCTTCAAATATTTTATCTAACATGCATAGTGTTGTAAAAAAAAGTTTTTTTTCTGACTTGAAAAAAAGAAACATGAAAAAAAACATGTTTTTTTTTTTTCTGGGACACGTTTTTTATTTTTCATAAGACAACAGTCAGTAAATGAAAATTCAGAGATAGTAACTCATGATCGCGACGATGATGACCACTTTTTTAGTCCCCCATCGTGGGCGATGGTGTGGAGGAGCCATCAAGATTGTGAAGACAGCAATGCACGATCGCGACGATGACGGGAACTTTTTTGATCGCCCATCGTGGGGGATTGTGTAGAGGAGCCTTAGATGTGGGTCGACAATGTGTGGCGATCAAGGGAATGAGTCTCGAGCGCAGCAGTGAGCGTCTGAGATAGTTCAGCGAGACCGCCGCCACGTGCGTCGCTTACGGCCAGCGACGGAGCAGTTCAAATTGCCAATAACGATCGCTTAACACAAATGCAATTAGGGCGGGGCGCAGTCTCCGATTGGATTACTGTCAAAGGTTAGGCTGCGCCGCGCTGGTCAGGGGACGGCGAACGGTGCTAAGAGGATTACGGGCCGACGCCTGGCCATTGTGCCCACCCCGGCCAGCGCGCAGCCAAGAAGGAGCAACGGCTTTATTGACAAACAATATCTGCTCAAGATAACTGCAGATTATGCAGTCGAGACGTTCCGCTTAGTCGATACAACGGGGTTAATCTGTAGGGAATGATAGGTAGGAATTGGATTTTTATGACAAAAAAAAGAGAGAAATATGCATGCAAATATGATCTTAAAAAAGGGGAAATGTGACCTGAAAATGAGAAAATATGACCAAACATTTAATTTTACTATACACCAAAATATACCCAATTATACATCATTTATTTTATCTAGTAGTGTCGTTTTCACGTAGACAGCATAATTTGCATCCGTGCACTCACTGAAGCACTGGGAAATTAAATTTTAAATCGCTTCGTTGAAGTCACTTTAATGCAACATAATTAACGGAAAATAAATCTTCCGTCTATTCGAAAATACTCCTCTACAAATTCTTTTAGGTAACTCCGTAATCTTTTAAGCATCTTAGGGGTGCTAACCGATGCACTGCAGATTTAACACTGCCTGAGGAATTATTTTCGTAAGTAATGGCGACAGTTAAACATTGAGTGATGCGAATGCACACAGGCTCCATTTTCGAGATTAAAAGGCGGGTGGAACAATATGGTATATAAAAGATCAAAATGGTAGAGGACTGATGGGATGAAGATAAATACAGAGAAGAGTCAGCTTATTAGATATACAGATAAAAAAACTGTTTTTTTTTTTTTTTTTTGTATAAAGAATATTAGCAACAAAATAAGGAGGGTAATGGAAGAAAACGGATTTGTTTTTGTAAATCAAATGTAGAACGTGTTTTTCTCTTTGTTTTTATATTAAAAAAAAAAAAACTATCTCAGTTAACAACCAGAAAGCTAGTTGGCTTCTGCCGAAAACCATACTAAGCAAACGATCGTATAAAACTCTTAAAAATTCCTTCTTACACCGGAATTTTAACCCAAAATTGGACCCATACATGCAGGAACTTTAACCACTGAGCTACCAGAACACTCTATTTTAATCATAGTGTGCTACGCTGTGAAAATCGGATAAATACTATGTATATGCTTGAAAAGTGTTGGAAAAAATTAAAGGTGAGGTAAAGGAGGATAGGATTTGGCAGACCAAACGTAGGCAGCATTTTTCTATTTGTTTTAATATATATCTACGCAGAGTCCGTCAAAATCAAATAAAAACAATCTGGTTGTTTGAATAATATTGCCAACAATTAAGGGGTGGTGAAAAGCAAACCAAATGTACACAATACTTTTCTGATTGATTTAAAGCAAAAATAAAACACAAAAAGCCTTAGTCCACAGCCCTAAGGCTGGTTGAGTCCTACCGAAGGAAGTGTACTAAGCCTTGAGTCAGAGGCAGAACGACCAGTTCCTTTCCCCTGTGGGGAAATGTTCAACGTAAAATCCGTACCACGAACTTGGAAAAGCTCATGTGATCGAAGTTCATGCTTCCACCGTGATTTCAACCTGGGAACGCATTCTGACACTTTGGAAACTAAGTTCCTTCACCACTGTGCTGCCAGACCACTCTGCTGTATTACATATGTCTGCTGAGAACCATCAAAATTATGAAAGTAAACCGGCGTATTTGCATGACGAACGTCGGCAAACATTAAGTGGTGGAGGGAAAAGAGAAGAGGGATTAGGGTTTTCAAAGCAATTGCAGATTAAAGTATGAGATGTTGGATTTTTACAAAACAAATAGCCTGTTATTTTCTGTTTATTTTAAATTAAAACGCTAACATAGTACACCACCCGAAGGTTGATTGAATCCTTCCAAAGGTGATGTACCAAGCATTGCGTCAGAGGCAGACGGCTAGTTACTTTCCTCTGGGACCTACAGTGTAATGACAGTTAACTGAATTACGGAACGTCCCGGCAATTCCTGCTCCCTCTGGGATTTGAACCTCTGACCGCAGACAGAATGGTCTGGAAGCAAGCGCTTGAACCACTAAGCTACTATATCACCTTGTTAAGTACTACCAAGATCGGATAAAACTTATACGTTTTTATGAAGAAGGTTGGAAAAAATTAAGGGGTTGTTGTAAAGGTGGAGAGGGGTATGTTTCGCAAAACAAATGTTAACAGAATTTTTTTAATAAGGATTCTGTGAACTTATCCGTCTATTGCAGCTAAAATAAAAAACCTTCGTTTTTTGGCAGACGCGTTTCGATTTATTACATCATCTTCGGTGCCCTAGAACAGTTTTATTTACATGTTTTGTTGTTGTTTATAATTATAATCTGTTATGAATTGCTAAGAGTGTTACATTCTACTTACAGTTTTTGTTTCCTATTTTCACATTGAAGTCTGGGGAAGTTCCATTTCAGTGATTTTCCTATTGTTTTTTATGTGTTCCGCACATATCCTGAGGTGTCTTTTTATTGCACTTACTTTCTTCATTTTTGCAGAAACACGCTATTGTTTATGCACTTTTGTTTTCGTAACCACTGTACGAGCGTTTGTTATTGTTTACAATACTGTGTTCAGAGATGCTTTTTAATTTCCGGCAACTATCTTATCGATTTTGTTTGTTTGTGTTTTTGAATTTTATCTATGTTTTTGCGTTGTGTGTGTGTTTTTTATATATATTATGGAATTGTTTTAAGTGTTTTGAATAAAGTCTGATTCGTGAGGTGAATGTAGTCATTGATTATTTTATTCCCTTCATATATTGCTTTCTGTATGTAGAAATTTTCTTGTACTGTGAGCATGTTTTTGTTGTGGTTATTAATTTTCAATATTTGCAGGTCTTTCCATATATCAGTGTGTTCGTGTTTATTCTCAAGTAGATGTTCCGCAAATGTAGAGTGATTGGTGCACCTTAGTGCCCTCAGGTGTTCTTTGTATCGGATTTCAAATTTTCTGGCTGTTTGTCCTATGTATGTGGCCTTACACTGTTGGCAAGTCAGTTTATATATCCCTGAATGTTGGTACTTATTTTCTTCTGTGTTTCTGTTGAGCTGTTTTTGAATGGTATTGTCAGTTCTGAAAGCTATATTCATTCCCATTTTTCTAAAAATATTAGTGATCCTGTGTGTGTTTGTGTTTAGGTATGTCATTGTATACCATTGCTGTTTCTCTTTTTGTGTGGTATTTGTGAGTGTGGTTTGGAGATTTTGCTGAGTCTTGTGTGTTTGTTGGTTATATTTGTATCTTTGTGTTTGAATTTTGTGATTCATCTTTTGCACCATGTTTGTGTTATAGCCATTTTTGGATGCTATCATTAGAATATTGTTTAATTCTGTTGTGTAATTTTCTTTAGTGAGGGGTATCTCATTCATTCGGTGTAGCATATATCTGATAGCAGCCTGTTTGTGATTGATGGGATGGTTGGAGGTAGCATGTATAATTGTGTTTGTGGTAGTTGGTTTTCTATAGATACTGAAACTATGTCTATTGTCTATCTTTTTAATTGTTATGTCCAGGAAGTGTATCTGGTTGTGTGTTTCTTTTTCAATGGTGAATTTGATGTTCTTGTGTACTTGGTTTATGTCACTGTGGAATTCTTCAATTCTATGTTGTGGTTCATCTAGTAGGCAAATTATATCATCCACAAATTTAAACCAGTATAGTATTTGATATTGCTTTTCTGGAATGATTTTCTGGAAAATTACATTCTCTATGTGATCCATAAAGATTGAAGCCATTATCCCTGATACTGGGCTGGAATTTTTTTGTTTGATTTAAAGTACACGTGTTAAATATTCCATCGAAATCTCTAAAAAAAAAACTGTGGGTTTATACAAAGATCATTTGAAAACATTGAGGGGTGTGTAAGGAAAGGGAGGGTGGGTTTTTATATGTATATGGTCAGAAACCTTCCTAGGCACGCACACAATAATTCACCGAACTTTCATAGCAATCCGATGAATCGTATAGGAACGCACAGGAGACGAACAAACCAACAACGTTCATTTCTATATATTAGACTAGATTTCATATCCAGCAGCCGATAAACGCTGTAGACAGGATTTTTCTCTAAGTTTATTATTATTATTTTACTTAATCCTACCAAAGGTGGCTTCCTGAACTATTGATCGTACCTGTATCCAACGCTTAAAAATTTCTGCTTCCACCGGAATTTCAACCTGGAACGAGACCAAAAACCGTTATTTTTTTAAAAAAATCTGTAACCCCTGAACTACCAGACAGCTCTGGTTTAAAGCATATGCGTGCAAAGTACTATCAAAACCACATAAAAACCAAGGGGCTGTTTTAGCAGAAAAGGAAAGACCAAAAATATTGTATATCCCAAAGCACTAGAATAAACTTTTTATAATAATAATTTAATTCATAAATATCATTGTCTTCCGTTTATTTTGAACACGTAAATGTGTCTGTTTTGAAAATGCGTACCCGCTTAAAAAAGAAAAAGAGGCATTGCAACGCATACCGGACAAATCTAGTAATACATACAAAATATTGTGTTTCTTTTTTCACTCTTAAATTTCAAGCATTGGAAACTACATAAGAGTGATTTCTACATAGGTAACACATACTGCATGTGTTTCGAATATACTTCCTGTAAGAGTCGTTGAAGATATTTACTCAACTCTTCTTGCGCTTTCTTCTACAAACACTACAAAACACAACACTACAAAAGGCGTTCAGACCGAGCGCGAAAGATGCACAAAGAACAGTTTATTTATTTTGGTCCAAATAGAACCGTGGCCTTCAAAACTAAACTTATCGTAATTAAAACTCAACTAATTAACTCGTCTATTCCGATCGCTTATACAGGCGTTACAGAATAAATCAGACCTACGCCCGACATTTCATCAATTCTAACAATACTTAAACAAGTAAAGTCACATTAAAACGATCAGAATTGATACAAAATCATTCACAATCATTATGAAACGCACAGAAATGACAACTGAAGATGTTTACACACAAAGTCATATACATAAACCAGTTCAAACCGTCACAAATTGTCCTCTAAACATCGTAGCACACATCAATACATAGAATTAAAAACTTTTAGTAAATTTTTCATGCATAGGACTCTCCTTGAACATATTTAACAGTGAACATATTTAATAGTATTTTCATAGTTTCTTACCATAAAATAATATTCAATTACACAAATTCACAATTAACCATATTTACTCAACTTTCAGCTTGTTACAAATAATACTTAAAATACAATTTCATTAAAGGCCCGAATCTGCTCCCTGCATGTAGAACGAGATACTGTTCCCATCATGCAGTTCGCCTTCATAGCGACAGTTACTATTTGAGTCCTTACCACTCCTCTGAGTGCTGACGTAGCCGACTTGCTGTTCTGATCTTCACATGGCCCTGTTACGTTTGGATGACACAAATATGGAATTAATATATCGGGTATCGAAATTATGCATTATTCTTAAATTTCTTTATTCTGTCGGTAGGAAGCACGGAGGGTATTTTATCACCATATATTCAAACCACCCCTTTATCAGCTCTAAAGTAAATGTTTCGTTGTAACGGGAGTGTACGAATATTGCACTCTGGCTGAGAGTTGAATTTTTTGTCAACAAAAACTGGGGTGAGAGTAAACACAATGGAATATACTTGTATTGTTTTCCGTGAAATATTAACGATATTGTGCTGTTTCAGCGTAGTCATTTTATTGCCTCTGTTGCCATTTTGATTTATATACCTGAAAAATAAACTTTAATCAAACGAGGTTATTTCCGCTTAAACCGGACGGATGCCCTGTCAGTTATGAGTGAAGTATTCGTGTAAACACAGCTTTTTTATATATAAATATAGTGCTATAATTCACCCGTTCAAAAATCTAGACGATAACGAGATTAATTTGTGGAATATGGCTTCCTCCTTTAAACACTGATGTAAAGGCAAAAGTTTGCGGTCAGATGAACATACAGCAATTTTTAAGGGTTTTTAGGTTTTTAATTAATACCGAAGAAGGATTAAACAGAAAATATCCCAGGAAAATCAGTTTTTTTTTTTTTTAAATCTAGAGACTATACAGAATGGTATATGACGCGGAACGGTTAATGGAACCGATTCTGTTATTTTAAAAAATAAAAATAAAATGGAACAAGCTAAAGTGTTAAAAGTGTAGACGTATAAAGCTGGTGACACATAGGCTTAAACTATTATAAATAGTTTAGAAATCCATTCAACAACTTCGCGACAAACAGCGATATAGTTTCACGAGAGTAGAGAAAAAAAGAAAACACCACTTTCTTTTGACTTGTCTATATACAGGAAGTTGATGACAGTGTACAGAAACAAACGAATTAGAGCACAAAAATATACCAAGATACTGTAGTTAGTTTTTACTTATGGCTTTACGCCTCGTCGACGTCGAGGTTATTACAGGCGGAATGGAACTGGGGACAAGGAAGGGAAGGAATTCGGCAATAGCCTTTTGAAGGAAGCATCTCGGTATTCGCCTGAAGTTATTTGGGGAAACCATAGTAAACCCAAATCTGGATGCCCGGACGGGGATTCGAACCGGCGTCCTTACGAATGCGAGGCCAGAACGTTAACCGCTCACCCACCACGCTCGGTGTGGTTAAAGACAAGAACTGCAAGGCCACAGACAATGAAATATTGTCAATTCATTTCGTAGTCGTAATGAATTAGACAGTGAAAAATTAACGCGCGATATTCGTGGATAAGAAACGCAAAAGCTTCGAGAACGTTTATAGGACTGTCATACAATTGGAAAGACATTTACTGGTCTTCAGAAAGTAGGAGCGTGAAATTTAGATGTTAGAGAACTTCGAAACTACAGCAAGGAAAATATCATTAAATGACGTGAAAAAATTTAAATTGGTTGTGCATTATAATGGGTATACTATATGCAATAGAAAAATTAATTGACGATTTCCTACCAGGTTCGGTAAAGACATGTACAGTGGAACCTGGGACCATTACAGATAAGATCTATAGAAGGGTACAGGCTGGTTAGATTAGATCCATCGAGGGCGAATCTTCAGGAGACCAAGTAACAGCTAGGGATGTAATGGAGCAACTGTGAGAGACTAATCTTCTGTTAAATTGGTTTAGTTGTGCCGAGAGAACGAACCGAACTAATCTTACAATATAAGTACATGAAAGGAACTGGAAACGACATAAAGGGAAAGGCAGACAGAAGGAGATCTGGAGCGACGCACTCAAGGGAGAACGTTGGACTGAAGCGTAGGGTGAAGAGACTTAACCAGAGCTGATAAGATCTCGACGAAACCATTGCTCGTGGAATAACCTAAGGTCCCTGATCGGTAGCTATATTCGTGTTTGTAATGCCTTCTTTCGATAATCCAATTGTTTACCTACAGCTCACCAAGTGAAAGTTTTAGTTTGACAAAGTAGGTTTAAGAAGGAAAGTTCAGTCTAACGTTGAACATCAGAAATACCAGTTTATAAACACCGCATAAAATCAAAATTCAGCCGATAAAGTACGTATATCTTTAAATTTGTAATAGTATCTCATATTCTAAATTATTTGAACAAATAATTAGCATCATTTATTACATAAACGAATAATAATTAAAATGAGAGAAATAATTTATCTGCATCACGGCAGATGCTGAATGGCAATGAATCCAATTATCATTAATTAATTCATTTTAGCGCTGTAGATTAGAAGATGTAATTTTATGATTTCATTAATACGTTTCGCTATAAATTGTTTTAACAGGTCACAGGTCACAGGTCACAATCAATCCATGCATTATACATCTGAAGTTAATTGATGCAGTTTATCAGTGTTACGAACAGTACAGATTGCGACATCATCAACGAAATGTCCCCTCGTCAGATCTAAGAGTTGATTTTCCAATCGTAATTCAGTTCCAGTGTCAATACGTGTTGAGACTCCTATCAGATGCATCCGTTATTCTAATGAACGATTGTGTAAATAGTTTACTGTCAGAGATTGTTTGCAGATGACATAATCTTATATCTTTAAACGAGCAATTCTTGTATATATATATATATATATATATTTATATTGGATCTCGGGAACGGCGCTAACGATTTGGATGAAATTTCATATTTAGATAACGTTTTGATTTTTAAGATTATCTAAGTAGTGTTCCTCCCTGAAAAAAGCCAATTTTACAAAATACGAACTATTTTTGCTCTTTGTATCTCGAAAACGGCTAGAAAACGGCTCTAACGCCATCTCGTAGATGATTCACGTACCAGGAAGGTTACTAATATTTTTTTCTTTGGTTTCAAGGAGCTCATATATTTAAACGAACATTTCTTGTCTGCTAGATGACTTGAGGCAATACTAGTGCTGCATGTTTAATTGTAAAACATCTAAAAACAAGATATTTAAAAAAAGGCTTTGTCAAAAGTGATGCTTATATTTACATAACTTCTTTGAAAACAATATTGAAAAAGTGACTATCATTAAATACTACCAGCTTAGTTGTAAAACATTTAAAAATTAGATATTTAAAAAATAGATACTAGCTTAAAAATCTAATGTCACGCGAACATTGTCTGGCATCTCCAATGTAATTAGTGGGGAAAAGGTGGTTACTGCACTAGCTCTTAAAAAATCCGGCTACGATCCCGGGTTCAAATTCCAGTGGGAGCAAGAATTTTTAAGACATGTATTTAACCATATGAACTAAGGTGAGGCGTTCTGTGGTTGGGATTCTACATTAAATTGTAGGTCACAGAGAAAAGGAACTGACCGACCTACCTCTGATAGAATTGCTTAATATGCTGCCTTCTATCCAATCTAATACTATTACATGAGCAACTCTTGAAAATGGCGGCTGCACCACTTTCGCAATCTCGGCGAAATTAATAGTAACCTGATGAAATTTGGTTTAATTGCTTCGTCAACATGTCCTCTTCACATTTTGCGCTCTTGCTATGCGGAAAAGGCACTAGAAATTTAATTTAAAATGCCGAAATATGAAGCTGGGCAACTGCGAAATGCTACCAGCACTGCAAAAATAGCAAAAGAATTTTCGGTACAGGGATAATTTCAACCTAAACAGTTTCGTTTCGTCATTGATATCGTGATTAGGTTGAAATACAGCCTGCGCCAAGAGAAAAATTTTATGCAATTTTGCGTTCTGCGGCATCCATCGGAAATGGCGTATTTGTTTACAATGGAAGCAATCGATTATCTCTAACTGCTCGTTTCTATATGGCGGGCATCACCGTATTACAACTCGGATAAATATTGTCTATTTGTCAATTATATGCGACTTTTTCCAACGGAGAAAAGCTGAAACGGCAAGAAAACATGACAAAAAAGGATTAAATCAACATTTTAAGAGACTCTGACTTTTCTACGCTGACGGCATCTAACGGCTGTGCGTCTCTGTCATATTTCCTCATTTTTAATTAAATTCCTGGCAGGTTTTCCGCAAAGCAGGAGCGCAAATGTAAATAGGACATAATGACGAGGCAATTAAACCAAATTTCAACAGGTTACTACCAATTTCACGTCGGTTCCGAAGGTGGTGCAGTCCCCGATAAAATTAATTTCCCACAAACGTCTCTAAGGATTTTGATGAAATCTTGGATATTGAACAGAAAACGAAAGATGCCGAGCGAAGATCGGTCACCCAGGTACTGGTATATAAAAGGATCAAAACAACAGAAGACTGTAGACAGCTGCAGGGTGATCTAGATACAATAACTAACTGGTTGAGTCAACATGCAATGCAGATAAATGCAAAGAACAGCCAGCTTACTAGGTACATAGATAAAAAACTAAAGATTGATTATGATTGTAAGGTGCGGAAGGAGCTACTTATTGAAGACTCGAAATGTAGATACCTCGGGATAACATTTGATAGCAGACTTAACTGGGCAGGACATATTTGACAGGTAGCAGGGAAAGGGTTCCAAATCCTTCATCCGTAGGAAAGAGTGATGTGGGGATGCACTAAAAAAGTAAGGGAATTGGGGTGCGAAACTTTGATTAGACCGCTGGGTTGCTAGAATTGTCTCTGGAAATTACCGTACGGTAGAACACATTCAGTAACTGGTATGATAAAAAAGCTGGACTGGGAATCATTGGAAGATAGGATAAGGCTGAAGAAAGTCATGTTTGTTTACCAGGCGCATATTGCTAATGAGGCGTGGAAAGATATTGGTGGGGGCATTAAAATATTGCATGGCGGGAAGAAATGACCATGATTGCCAGCTGGCACTCGATATCAGGCACAAGGGTGTGGGAAGATTTATTTCGTAGGTAAGGGAATTTATAAATATTTTATCAAAATTTGTGAAACAATATATAATTAAAATTTGTAAAGGGAAAAAGTATGTGTGTACAGGGAAGGAGGAAAATGGGTTTTTATGGAAATTGTCACCGGAGCGTGCGCTCCATCGTAATTAAATTAAATTAAATATTCTCGTTGAAATCGAAAAAAGCCATTCTGGTTTCAGTGTAGGGGAACATAATACTGTTAATCTGACTTTGATCTTTAAGCGTCGTTAATGATTCTTCTGACTACCATTGTGTTGTACTATTTAAGTCATTATAGAAATTATTATTTTTGCTCTCTGAGAAACGCAGCTGTCAACGGAGCATCTATATATATATTATAATTTCTTGCTGATGAAATTCGGTAAGTACAATTTTCCTAGTGTTAAGTTATAATTTTTTTATCATTATGCTATATGTACCCTGGGTTCAATAGATCCAGTAATTATTAATAATTCGTTACAAAGTAGTTCAAAGAACCCGATATTTGTAAAAGTATATTTCAATTTTAAAATTTTTGCTATGCATTCATTAAAACCTGCCACAATTATATGAATTACACTGGCAATTAAATGATTTCGTTTCCTGGAAGCCACTCGTTATTTCAGATTGTTGGAGAAAGAATTTTAGTATGTTACAGCACGTAATTGGTACACGGCTTTTAATTTTTCAGAAGAAATCTAGTGTGTAAACATCAGTATTGAAGTAAATATTGCGTATATTAGCGTCATCAAGGAAGTATTTTCTCTGTTCAACGGTATCAGCTTTTCGAACTGGAAATTAACACTCATATCTCGTTACGTAGCTTCTGAAGCCTTTCGGACGTCGGGTCGAGAGATTAAGTAGTTTGGCTGAACAGATGGTAATATTCTCAGTGAACACAGCACGGTAACCTTTTCCGGTAAGATACCTGCCACTGACGTTTCGCGATTCGCAATAACGTGTGCCATTAATTGTTGCTCCAGGACTGAGAGAGACAGCAATTTACGACGTTGATTACGGCGGTGCCTCTGCCAGCGTGCAGTGAAAGGGCGCCGCCCTTGAAGGGCACGTGGCTGTTAATAAGTAGGGCCGGCGCGGCGCAGCCTCAAAGACTTCTGCACCTCGTCGTAGGTTTCCGGTAATTTACTTCACTTGATTACAACAGCGTCGTTACGAAGCAATTTACACGCCTCGTTCTTCAGCTCTGCGAAGGTTAGTTCACCGTCTTAAGCAGTCACCATCTTGCTACTCGAAAGATATGGCTGCCGTTTCATATTTCATTGGAATCAATTTATATCTTTAAAACAGTTTGCAACTCTAAAAATCAGTTATATACGCTTAACCTTACGACAGGCGCTTGCAAAAGTCACATTTCATGGCGCAAGTATCAAAATGATACAGCCGTTAGAAACAATTATTAGTACTTTAATTATTAATATCAGTTCTATCAATAAGACAGCTCCAGGTATCTAATATACGAGAAATATTTTTCGCAGGTTCAATGGTACCGGGAAGATGCATCAAAATGTTGTGTTTCCCTCGTCGTTTTCAAGTGTTCATTAGGTTTTTGTTCCACTTCCAGTCATTAGTCACCTTCCCTCTTTTTTATCATTAGCAATGTAAAAATTTTCATCGTTATTAGCACCATCTTCCCCACTAGATTCTCCAGTTTCAGAATCTCCTTCCCTTTCTTCTATTTGTTCGCACTCACCTGTGTCACTATCATCATAGCCTGAAGAATCTGGGGCGTCATGTCTTCTGTCGCCAAATAAAAGAGTTTGCACGGCTTGTAAGTCGTCTGGATTGACCAAATTGTAAATTTTCTTCTCCCTGGACACAGAAAACTGAAAAAAAGGGAAAAAGTAATGTTCACTTACACGGAAGGGCACAAGTATCAATTTCATACCAAAGGTCTTCACAAATGGATACGTGAAGAAAATTTGATATCCTCGAGAATATGTTACTTACCAATAAAATAGTAGGAAGAAGTTGTAATTTTGAACTACCTAGCGAAAGATCACACCAACTTGCGCAAGTGTCAATTTGACACAAACAAGTTTCTCCAGAGAAAACAAAACACCGGCTGGAGTTGGGAACATCACTGGCAGGTTGAGGGAGGGGGGCCACACTCACTCATCAACTGTTTCACATACATCAAAACGACACTAGCACCCATCGCTGGGTTAATGTCTTTTCCTATGCCAACGCCAAGTGGGTTTACTGTAAAGGAACTACTGGTAAGCGCTATAAAAAAGTGACGAAAACAAAAATCATTGTTTCATAAAAGCAGAACGTACGAAAAGGAGATAGTATTTGGAAATATAAGCTAGGGTCTTTAGAAATTGGTAGCAAACAGCCTCCAACACTGTTTACCAGATTATCCATAGATCTTTGCCAGCGATTCCCGAGTCACACGTCACACTCAGTCCGTGTCGTTTACCTCCTCCCCTTCACTCGGCAAAGTACAGCCCTTACTCTGAAGGGCTTTTGTTCCGCTACTTCATGATACATTCAGTCAGGTGGTCCCAAATGGGCTGACATCGGAATGCATATTTCAATCGCGTACACGTTAGGAAGGACTGACGTTTCCTACGGAACGGCCTGTGCATGTTCGCGCAGTATAGACACCCTGCTATCCTGCGACCCTCCGTAAACAACATCTCTGCATTAGACAGAACTGTTCCGAGCACAGTGTAACTGTATAGGCAACGTTATGAAGTATTCGAGTTTGGAACTGCGATGGGCACACGCTTTCAAAGCTGTACATTAATATTTCTGAAGTCAAAAAGTCGTGTACAAAGATTTACTGCAAAAACGTTTAACTAATATATATCTACCATGGTGAAAGCGTGATATTTTGTATAGTTACGTATGCTTAGTTTCGGGCGGACTTCTGACCGATTCTAAGATCTACTTGGGAACGTATTAAACTCTACTGAAAGCATGTGGAGTGGAACAGACAAATCGCTTAAGGATTCTTAATAATTGTTGGTACAGTCATTGATTAACTATGTACGCACACTATAAATGTCGAGCTCTGAGAGTTAAAGGTAACAAGATGAAGGATGTGGGTATAGGGCTTGTACAGGTAATGTATATGTGCTTACAACAACATAAAAGAGATCTCTACAGCGAAGCATTGTTAGTACCACACACTTCCCCTTATACTTGTCGTTTACTCTGCACTCTATAAGCTCATTCTTTCTTCGATATGAGTTTATGCCTCGTATACATCGAGATTATTTATGCCGTAGTGGTTGATTATGAAGTGACGGGAAGGAGTTGGGCGATGGCCTTTTGAAGTAAGCATCACGGCATTTGCTTGCAGTCATTTCTTGAGTCAGGATAGACACTGCGGGGTTCGAACCTGGGCACCGTAGGATGCCACTCCTCAAGCTCGTTCGTAACCAGGTGTACCCTGTGTCTGTGCGAATACGGAATCTGAAACTAAGCATTTGCCACTAGAATAATAGGCTTTTGCTGTTAGGGTTTTAGCAGTATATTTAGTTTGAATATAGTTTTTTTTTTTTTTTTTTTTTTTTTTTTTTTTTTTTTGCTGTCGTCAGTCTTTAGACTGGTTTGATGCAATCCTCCATCCCTTCCTATCCTGTGCTAACCTCTTCATTTCTACATACCCCTTACAATCCACGTCCTCAATTATCTGCTTCATATATTCTAATCTCTGTCTACCTCTGCAGTTCTTACCTTCAACTGTACCCTCCACTAACAAATTAACCAATCCAGCATGTCTCAAAATATGACCTACCAGCCTGTCTCTTCTTCCTGTAAGCTTCTTCCATAAACTTCTTTTTTCACCCATCATTTCTAAAATTCGTTCATTTCTTACTTTGTCTGTCCACCTAATTTTCAGCATTCTTCTGTAGCACCACATTTCAAATGCTTCAAGTTTCTTTCTTTCCGGTATTCCTAAAGTCCATGTTTCGCTACCGTAAAGTGCTGTGCTCCACACATAGAGTTTTAAAAAGTTCTTTCTAATTCCTAGATCAATATTTGAAACTAAAAGGTTTCTCTTTTTCATGAAGGCTCTTTTTGCTAGTGCTATTCTGCTTTTAACATCATTCCTGCTTCGGCAATCGGTTGTAATTTTGCTTCCCAAGTAACAGAACTCACTCACTTCTCTATTGCATCAGATTCTATTTTTATATTTAATCTGCTAGTATTGGTGTCATTTCTGCTACATTTCATCACTTTTGTTTTACTTTGATTATATTCAGTCCAAAATCTTCCTTCAGTATTTTGTTCATGCCATTCAATAACTTCTCAATATCCTCAGCCCTCTCTGCTAATAAGACAATGTCGTCAGCAAATCGTAGCATAGTGATTTTTTCTCCCTGAAAACTTATGCCACATGGAAATTTTTCTTTGACTTTTTCATTGCTTCTTCTACATACAAGTTGAATATTAACGGGGATAGACTACAACCTTGTCTCACACCCTTTTTAACTGATGCATGTCTCTCGTGATTCTCTACTTTTATCACAGCCACTTGATTCTTATATAGTTATAGAGTATTCTTCTATCTCGATACTTTAGACCTGACTTCTTTTAAGGATGTTCAATACTTAAAGGTTTTAGATGTGTCGACTTCAAACAATTAAATTTTGAACCGAAATTAAGTACATTAGACTGTGCTAAATCTCCTACAAACGCCAGGACATGTGACGACGGAGTTTAACTCAAGTCTTTCGTATCTCCATGTATCCATTATAACACTACTTAAAGCGGATCATGCAAACTACAGCATTTTCAAATCATTACTACCTACTATAGTGTGTCACCCATTCGACTTCAGTGATTACTATGCTGTAACAGTACGGTCAGTTATAGCAATTTAAGTGTAGTCAAGATG
>JARYHS010009186.1:7991438-8101555 GCA_031002005.1 Vandiemenella viatica | reverse complement strand
ATTTTCAAATTTTACATTTATTTTCTTCTGATTAAGGTATAAATCTATTTTCAAATTTTAGTGTGTTTTATTGAAGGCGGTTTATATTTTTTTCAAACAATTATTTTTTTATATCTATATCTCTGCAACTTCCTATAGCTAAACATGTAATATCTAAATTAGGCCGTATTTACAAACAGTATTAATTAAATTGTTACTATAGTTCCACTGATCAGAGAAACCAAATGATATTATTGTTTAAATTGTCGGAGCTGTTGTAAGCTTTTTTTAAAAAAAAATAATATTAAATTAAGTACTACTTGACTAAGTCCAGATTAAATTTCAATAACTATTTATATTAGCCATTTAACCCCTTTAACTTACCCACCACCAATATTTAACTACAATTTGTACTACTATAAACTATAGAACAGTAACATCATCTCATTACCAGCTTCTCCCGATGCTTGCAACTCCTTCTGCATCTCTTATTCTGGAAGCAGTTTTGATTTTTTTTTTACCTCTGCAGATATCGCTTCTTTTGACTTTTTCTTCTTCTTCTTAAACGCATGGTTTGTATTGGTTCTTTTGAATACATAACTGACTTTCTTCTGTTACTCATAAATTGTTCTATTTACTACCCTTTGAAGAAGCAGCTAATAGGTCGAGCATTCCGTCCCTTTCCTCTAGTAATGTAGACGAGATGCAGACTAGAGGTTGGGATTTCTGTTTATTCTCGTCTTTCTTCTAACCTGTTTCCGCACAGTAACTGCAGTGGAGGCTATGCTGTTGATGATTATTATTAACGTGTCAAAGGTCGTTACACTTTAGACAATGGATACAACCAACTACGAGATTCCTGGACGGTAACAGCAGAATATTCTAGATATAATTTCCTGTGTTTCTGATTTCACGACTATTGAACTGATACCTTGTTCCTGGATCAAATTTTAAATATTGTTCTGAGCCAGCTCCCCCCACCCCACCCCTCACCCTTAAATTATTCATCACTTAAATTTTGACTCTGTGTGGATTTCATTAATTTTTCGTGTTCCATTGAAGTCGCCACCTGCTTTGGGCTATCCGCTTTATCCGAGGATATAAATACCGTTGAAGCAGCTGACTGTTGGTTTACGTTCATAGCGGCCACGACAACATAAGTACGACGATCTCTGATTTTCCTCTTTGCTGTCTTTCAGGGCAGACCAGGTAGGAATCCGTAACCATCCAGCAGGCTGTCACCCTCTCACGTAGGCCAAGTAAAGTTCGCTTAGACTGTATCGTCTTAAGCCCGGTCTACACGTAACGTCTTGGCGGGCGTTTTACTTATTCAGGTAAAGCATATCAGACGAAACATTATGTGTTCAGGAAGACGGACGTTTTTCCTGAACTGAATGAAGACGGACGACTCGGCGGGAGTATTGTTTACAGTCTGTAATCATCTCGACTTGTGCGGAGATAAAATTACCTTCATTTTGTTTTTATTTTCGAAAACATTTTACGCGGTGGACTTTTAGAATCTACGACAGTAGTCACGTGATTTGTTTACTGAACTCAGTGAGTTCTATCCTAGTTATCCTTGTATACGGTAAAAGTCAGATGACGACAGCTACCGAGACAAGAAAACCAAGCAAATGCTTTGGCTGATAAATGCTGGGAAATGTATCTTGCAGATACAAAAGAAACGGGTATGAAAAAAGTAAAAAAAAAAAAAATTCATTCAGTGTTTTCTAAAAGGTTGCTAAAAATTAAGAAGTCGGAACGTTTTGCTGCTCGTGCCGATGAAATTCTCAAACCTTAAAGTAGATTTATTTAATACCTACACAGTAGCAGTGCTAAAAATAAACGAAATAAATAATTATTGTCTTAAATTTATTTTATTGTATCAAATTGTCCCCAAAGAGTTACGGCGTTGCTGTGCCAACATCCTGATTCTTAGTTGTTAAAGTACATCTTGAATGTATCCCTTACACATTTCGCATCTTCTAAAACAAGTTCACATCTTCTTAGTTGAATGTTATGTTTAATTACTGATTTCACCATTTCGTATATTACTAGACAAGTTTCTGGTGCAAGGAGGCTAAAATCTTGTTGCGACAATACAGTTGTGAATTCTAGACCTTCAGAGCTTCTACTTGTTGATAGAAATATTAGCATAACAGTCAGCCTCTGAAAGGGTAAGATTCTCCTTCTCATAGCATTGTTTTTTTTTTTTTTTTTTTTTTGTTATTAATTATAGCAACTTCAAATAAGGGTCCGCAACCATTCGTAAATAATTACGCTAGTCTCCAGGTTCATGATGTAATTCCTGAATCAAATTCAGATGAAAGAATCAGTTCCTCTTTAGCAACGATCTTCTAGACCATTTTTGTTTTTTAATCTCATCAGACATGGTGAAATAAATACTAAAAGTAATGCTTCATCCATGCTTCTAATAAAACTGAGCAAAAGACGGAAGCTAAAAACGTAAGAATGTGGATACGTGTTTTGGTCAGTTTTATCTGAAATCTTGCCTGTCAGTCGAGACGTTACGTGTAGACCGGTCTTTACATTTTAAAGAGTGAAAGATGCGTTAGTCCCTTGTGCCTTGTTACGCACATGTGTGTTGAGCGTGGGACTTGCGTGAATAAACGGAAATTAGAGAGCCTGCAAACTTAACAATACGTTCGCAATTATCTCGCAGACCACGCCAGCAGGACTTTTTTTTTAAAAAATTACTCTCTTGTGTGCCTTTTATTCTTACACAATCACTGCTGGATAAAAATTTGTGTTGCGTGATCGCCCTTCATAACAGTTGCTTATGGTACATTTCAACAACTAATTTGTCGACTTTTACTGCATTTTCAATCACAACAGTTTGGATACATAATACGTTGCGTAATTTCTCACTAATGTAGTAGGTACGTCAATTGGCTTCCGTTTGTTATCTTTACTGTGCTAAAGAAAATGATTTTCACTTTGTGTGCATGATGGAAAAGCGTCTCCGAGCTTGGTGGGTGAGCGGTAATACTGTGACGCGGCTCCGAATCACTGTAATGTCATCAAGATATGTATTTTTGATGATTTGCTGGAATCATTACAAGCTATGGCAGATTTCCTTCCCGCTACTTGCAGTCTGCCCTTTGCCTTTAATGACTTCGACATCAATAAGACGCAAAGCCAAAAACAGAAACAATATATGTCGTGATACATTGGGTTGTGTTCTTATAACTTTTAGCTGTAGTCTATGGTGTTCGGCGTTGACATTAAGGATTTCGCACAAGCTATCCAATGCGCAGAAAGGAGTCCCGTATTAATTGAGTTCTAATTGAAAATAGATTTGAGAATAGCAACAGACATTACCCCTCAATTGACGCAGACGCATGTTGATATAATATATATTCATTATAACCACAATGACCGGTATTATTTTATTAGTGAAAGTTAGAATCCCTAACACTCATTTCAGACGACATTACAGAGCTTTGTGATTATGCTCTTAAGTATTTTCATCCCCAACTCCAACTCCACTTTTTCTTTCACCATATCCCTTACATCCTATGTCGGATATAATATGTTTGTGTGCTTAACCCTTTTTCTCACTGTTTCGTTTGAATGATCTCCCTCTAAAATTGTTAACCAATCCGACATGATTCAAATGTTACCGAACGACATGTATCAGACTGAAAAGATACATAAAGTTAGTGAGTGTGATATTTGTGAGTGTATAAATTAGAGTTTATGTAAATTGTAATTCACCTTCAAATATTTTATCTAACATGCATAGTGTTGTAAAAAAAAAGTTTTTTTTTCTGACTTGAAAAAAAGAAACATGAAAAAAAAACATGTTTTTTTTCTGGGACACGTTTTTTATTTTTCATAAGACAACAGTCAGTAAATGAAAATTCAGAGATAGTAACTCATGATCGCGACGATGATGACCACTTTTTTAGTCCCCCATCGTGGGCGATTGTGTGGAGCAGCCATCACGATTGTGTAGACAGCAATCCACGATCGCGACCATGACGGCCATTTTACTGATCGCCCATCGTGGGGGATTGTAAAGGGGAGCCTTGGATGTGGGTCGACAATGTGTGGCGATCAAGGGAGTGAGTCGCACGCGCAGGCAGTGAGCGTCTGAGATAGTTCAGCGAGACCGGCGCCACGTGCGTCGCTTACGGCCACCGGCGGAGCAGTTCAAATTGCCAATAACGATCGCTTAACACAAATGCAATTAGGGCGGGGCGCAGTCTCCGATTGGATTACTGTCAAAGGTTAGGCTGCGCCGCGCTGGTCAGGGGACGGCGAACAGTGCTAAGAGGATTACGGGCCGACGCCTGGCCATTGTCCCCACCCCGGCCAGCGCGCAGCCAAGAAGGAGCCCGGGTGCTGCGGGTATGCTTGTGATTGCAATAAACAGCAACGGCTTTATTGACAAACAATATCTGCTGAAGATAACTGCAGATTATGCAGTCGAAACGTTCCGCTTAGTGTCGGGAATGATAGATAGGAATTGGATTTTAATGACAAAAAAAAGAGAGAAATATGCTTGCAAATATGATCTTAAAAAAGGGGAAATGTGACCTGAAAATGAGAAAATATGACCAAACATTTAATTTTACTATACACCAAAATATACCCAATTATACATCATTTATTTTATCTAGTAGTGTCGTTTTCACGTAGACAGCATAATTTGCATCCGTGCACTCACTGAAGCACTGGGAAATTAAATTTTAAATCGCTTCGTTGAAGTCACTTTAATGCAACATAATTTACGGAAAATAAATCTTCCGTCTATTCGAAAATACTCTTCTACAAATTCTTTTAGGTAACTCCGTAATCTTTTAAGCATCTTAGGGGTGCTAACCGATGCACTGCAGATTTAACACTGCCTGAGGAATTATTTTCGTAAGTAATGGCGACAGTTAAACATTGACTGATGCGAATGCACACAGGCATGCTGTTGCTCCATTTTCGAGATTAAAAGGCGGTTGGAACAATATGGTATATAAAGGATCAAAATGGTAGAGGACTGATGGGATGAAGATAAATACAGAGAAGAGTCAGCTTATTAGATATACAGATAAAAAAACTGTTTTGTTTTTTTTGTATAAAGAATATTAGCAAGAAAATAAGGAGGGTAATGGAAGAAAACGGATTTGTTTTTGTAAATCAAATGTAGAACGTGTTTTTCTCTTTGTTTTTATATTAAAAAAAAAAAAACTATCTCAGTTAACAACCAGAAAGCTAGTTGGCTTCTGCCGAAAACCATACTAAGCAAACGATCGTATAAAACTCTTAAAAATTCCTTCTTACACCGGAATTTTAACCCAAAATTGGACCCATACATGCAGGAACTTTAACCACTGAGCTACCAGACCACTATATTTTAATCATAGTGTGCTACGCTGTGAAAATCGGATAAATACTATGTATATGCTTGAAAAGTGTTGGAAAAAATTAAAGGTGAGGTAAAGGAGGATAGGATTTGGTAGACCAAACGTAGGCAGCATTTTTATATTTGTTTTAATATATATCTACGCAGGGTTTAGGAAAAATCGCGGTACAAGGGAAGCAATTCTGTCTTTAAGATTAATACTTGAAGGACGGATCAAGAAAAACAAAGATACCTTTATGGCATTTGTTGATTTAGAAAAAGCTTTTGATAATGTTAGGTGGGACAAGATGTTCAAAATTTTAAAGAAGTCAGGCCTAAAGTATCGAGATAGAAGAATACTCTATAAACTATATAAGAATCAAGTGGCTGTAATAAAAGTAGAGAATCACGAGAGACATGCATCAGTTTAAAAGGGTGTGAGACAAGGTTGTAGTCTATCCCCGTTAATATTCAACTTGTATGTAGAAGAAGCAATGAAGAAAGTCAAAGAAAAATTTCCATGTGGCATAAGTTTTCAGGGAGAAAAAATCAGTATGCTACGATTTGCTGACGACATTGTCTTATTAGCAGAGAGGGCTGAGGATATTGAGAAGTTATTGAATGGCATGAACAAAATACTGAAGGAAGACTTTGGACTGAATATAAATCAAAGTAAAACAAAAGTCATGAATTGTAGCAGAAATGATACCAATACTAGCAGATTAAATATAAAAATAGGATCTGATGCAATAGGAGAAGTGAGTGAGTTCTGTTACTTGGGAAGCAAAATTACAACCGATGGCCGAAGCAGGAATGATGTTAAAAGCAGAATAGCACTAGCAAAAAGAGCCTTCATGAAAAAGAGAAACCTTTTAGTTTCAAATATCGATCTAGGAATTAGAAAGAACTTCTTAAAACTCTATGTGTGGAGCACAGCACTTTACGGTAGCGAAACATGGACTTTAGGAATACCGGAAAGAAAGAAACTTGAAGCATTTGAAATGTGGTGCTACAGAAGAATGCTGAAAATTAGGTGGACAGACAAAGTAAGAAATGAACGAGTTTTGGAAATGATGGGTGAGAAAAGAAGTTTATGGAAGAAGCTTACAGGAAAGAAGAGACAGGCTGGTAGGTCATATTTTGAGACATGCTGGATTGGTTAATTTGTTAGTGGAGGGAACAGTTGAAGGTAAGAACTGTAGAGGTAGACAGAGATTAGAATATATGAAGCAGATAATTGAGGACGTGGGTTGTAAGGGGTATGTAGAAATGAAGAGGTTAGCACAGGATAGGAAGGGATGGAGGATTGCATCAAACCAGTCTAAAGACTGACGACAGCAAAAAAAAAAAAAAAAAAAAAAAAAAAAAAAAAAAAAAAAAAAAAAAAAAAACGCAGAGTCCATCAAAATCAAATAAAAACAATCTGGTTGTTTGAATAATATTGCCAACAATTAAGGGGTGGTGAAAAGCAAACCAAATGTACACAATACTTTTCTGATTGATTTAAAAAAAAAAAAAAAACACACACACACACAAAAAACCCTTAGTCCACAGCTCTAAGGCCGGTTGAGTCCTCCCGAGGGAAGTGTACTAAGCCTTGTTTCAGAGGCAGGACGACCAGTTCCTTTCCCCTGGGGGCCAAATATTCAACGTAAAATCCGAACCATGAACTTGGAAAAGCTCATGTGATCAAAGTTCATGCTTCCACCGGGATTTCAACCTGGGAACGCATCCTGACACTTTGGAAACTAAGTGCCTTCACCACTGTGCTGCCAGACCACTCTGCTTTATTACATATGTCTGCTGTGAACCATCAAAATTATGAAGATAAACCGGTGTATTTGCATGACGAACGTCGGCAAACATTAAGTGGTGGAGGGAAAAGAGAAGAGGGATTAGGGTTTTCAAAGCAATTGCAGATTAAAGTATAAGGTGTTGGATTTTTACAAAACAAATAGCCTGTTATTTTCTGTTTATTTTAAATTAAAAGCCTAACATAGTAGACCACCCCCAGGTTGATCGAATCCTCCAAAAGGTGATGTACCAAGCGTTGCGTCAGAGGCAGGACGGCTAGTTACTTTCCTCTGGGACCTACAGTTTAATGACAGTTAACTGAATTACGGAACGTCCCGGCGTAGATCAATTGATCAAATGCAATTCCTGCTCCCTCTGGGATTTGAACCTCTGACCGCAGACAGAATGGTCTGGAAGCAAGCGCTTGAACCACTAAGCTACTATATCACTATAAAGATCGGATAAAACTTATACGTTTTTATGAACAAGGTTGGAGAAAATTAAGGAGTTGTTGTATAGGTGGAGAGGGGTATGTTTCGCAAAACAAATGTTAACAGAACTTTTTTTTTGATTTAAAGTACACGTGTTAAATATTCCGTCGATAACTCTAAAATAAAAACTGTGGGTTTATCCAAAGATCATTTGAAAACATTGAGGGGTGTGTAAGGAAAGGGAGGGTGGGTTTTTATATGTATATGGTCAGAAACCTTCCTAGGCACGCACACAATAACTCACCGAACTTTCATAGCAATCCGATGAATCGTATAGGAACGCACAGGAGACGAACAAACCAACAACGTTCATTTTTATATATTAGACTAGATTTCATATCCAGCAGCCGATAAACGCTGTAGACAGTATTTTTCATTAATTTTATTATTATTATTTTACTTAATCCTACCAAAGGTGGCATCCTGAACTAATGATCGTACCTGTATCCAACGCTTAAAAATTTCTGCTTCCACCGGAATTTCAACCTGGAACGAGACCAAAAACCGTTATTTTTTAAAAAAATCTGTAACCACTGAACCACCACACGGCTCTGGTTTAAAGCATAGGCGTGCAAAGTACTATCAAAACCACATAAAAACCAAGGGGCTGTTTTAGCAGAAAAGGAAAGACCAAAAATATTGTATATCCCAAAGCACTAGAATAAACTTTTTATAATATTAATTTAATTCATAAATATCATTGTCTTCCGTTTATTTTGAACACGTAAATGTGTCTGTTTTGAAAATGCGTACCCGCTTAAAAAAGAAAAAGAGGCATTGCAACGCATACCGGACAAATCTAGTAATACATACAAAATATTGTGTTTCTTTTTTCACTCTTAAATTTCAAGCATTGGAAACTACATAAGAGTGATTTCTACATAGGTAACACATACTGCATGTGTTTCAAATATACTTCCTGTAAGAGTCGTTGAAGATATTTACTCAACTCTTCTTGCGCTTTCTTCTACAACATCACACAAAAGCCACAACACTACAAAAGGCGTTCAGACCGAGCGCGAAGGATGCACAAAGAACAGTTTATTTATTTTGGTCCAAATAGAACCGTGGCCTTCAAAACTAAATTTATCGTAATTAAAACTCAACAAATTAACTCGTCTGTTCCGACCGCTTATACAAGCGTTACAGAATAAATCAGACTTACGCCCGACATTTCTCCAATTCTAACAATACTTAAACAATTAAAGTCACATTAAAACGATCAGAATTAATACAAAATCATTCACAATCATTATGAAACGCACAGAAATGACAACTGAAGATGTTTACACTCAAAGTCATATACATAAACCAGTTCAAACCGTCACAAATTGTCCTCTAAACATCGTAGCACACATCAATACTTAGAATCAAAAACTTTTAGTATATTTTTCATGCATAGGACTCTCCTTGAACATATTTAACAGTTAACATATTTAATAGTATTTTCATAGTTTCTTACCATAAAATAATATTCAATTACACAAATTCACAATTAACCGTATTTACTCAACTTCAGCTTGTTACAAATAATACTTAAAATACAATTTCATTAAAGGCCCGAATCTGCTCCCTGCATGTAAAACGAGATACTGTTCCCATCATGCAGTTCGACTGTCATGGCGACATTTACTATTTGAGTCCTTACCACTCCCCTGAGTGCTGACGTAGCCGACTTGCTGTTCTGATCTTCACATGGCCCTGTTACGTTTGGATGACACAAATATGGAATTAATATATCGGGTATCGAAATTATGCATTATTCTTAAATTTCTTTATTCTGTCGGTAGGAAGCACGGAGGGTATTTTATCACCATATATTCAAACCACCCCTTTATCAGCTCTAAAGTAAATGTTTCGTTGTAACCGGAGTGTACGAATATTGCACTCTGGCTGAGAGTTGAATTTTTTGTCAACAAAAACTGGGGTGAGAGTAAACACAATGGAATATACTTGTATTGTTTTCCGTGAAATATTAACGATATTGTGCTGTTTCAGCGTAGTCATTTTATTGCCTCTGTTGCCATTTTGATTTATATACCTGAAAAATAAACTTTAATCAAGCGAGGTTATTTCCGCTTAAACCGGACGGATGCCCTGTCAGTTATCAGTGAAGTATTCGTGTAAACACAGCTTTTTTATATATAAATATAGTGCTATAATTCACCCGTTCAAAAATCTAGACGATAACGAGATTAATTTGTGGAATATGGCTTCCTCCTTTAAACACTGATGTAAAGGCAAAAGTTTGCGGTCAGATGAACATACAGCAATTTTTCAGGGTTTTTAGGTTTTTAATTAATACCGAAGAAGGATATGACAGAAAATATCCCAGGAAAATCAGTTTTTTTTTTAAATCCAGAGACTATACAGAATGGTATATGACGCGGAACGGTTAATGGAACCGATTCTGTTATTTTAAAAAATAAAAATAAAATGGAACAAGCTAAGTGTTAAAAAGTGTAGACGTATAAAGCTGGTGACACATAGGCTTAAACTATTATAAATAGTTTAGAAATCCATTCAACAACTTCGCGACAAACAGCGATATACACAGACGGAAAAAAAATCCCAACACCAAGAAAAAATTATTGTAGAGTAATGAAATTTGGACAATGCATTTGTCAAGTTAACATGTTTAATTGATTAAATTTTCAAGATCACAGGTTAATTTAAGCTCAAGAAAATGCATTTCAAATGTGAAATACTGTTAAATTAATAGCCGGTGTAACCTCCAGAATTTTGAATGCAAGCCTGCAAACGTGAATGCATTGTGTCATACAGGTTTCGAATGTCACTTTGTGGTATGGAGTTCCATGCTTGTTGTACTTGTGCTGTCAATACTGGGACGGTCAGTGCTGGCTCTGGATGATGCTGGAGTTGTCGTCCAATGATATCCCATACGTGTTCAATTGGAGACAGATCTGGTGATCTCGCAGGCCAAGGTAACATGTCGACACTCCGTAGAGCACGTTGCGAGACAACAGCGGTATGAGGGCGAGCGTTATCCTGTTGAAAAACTCCCCCTTGAATGCTGTTCATGAATGGCAGCACTACAGGTTGAATTACCAGACTGACGTACAAATTTGCAGTCAGTGTGTTTGGTATAACCACAAGAGTGCTCCTGCTGTCATAGGAAATTGCTCCCCAGACCATGACTCCAGGTGTAGGTCCAGTGTGTCTAGGCCGCAGACAGTTTGGTTGCAGGCGTTCCCCTGGCCTCCTTCTGACCAACACTCGGCCATCACTGGCACCAAGGCAGAACCTGCTTTCATCAGAAAACACAACAGATCTCCACTCCGTCCTCCAATGAGCTCTGGCTTGACACCACTGGAGTCGCAAACGGCGATGGCTTGTAGTCAGTGGAATGCACGCTACAGGGCGCCTGGCTCGGAGCTGTCCTTGAAGTAACCGATTTCTAACAGTTCGTTGTGTCACTGTGGTACCAACTGCAGCTCGAATTTCTGCCGCAGACGCAGTACGATGCGCCACAGCTGTACGCCGAATACGGCGGTCTTCCCTCTCAGTAGTGCCACGTGGCCTCCCGGAACCCGGTCTTCTTGAGGCAGTACCATCCCTTGACCACTGCACCCAACAATCATGCACAGTGGATACATTCCGGCCAAGTCTTTCTGCAATATCGCGAAAAGAAAATCCACCTTCTCGTAGCCCTATTACACGACCTCGTTCAAACTCGGTGAGCTGTTGATAATGGCTTCTTCGTCTTCTTAAAGGCATTCTTGGCTAACATCAACTCACTATGTCAAATCTCAGCGGTAAATAACGTTCACAAACTTTACAGCGCGTATTTAAAGCAAACCTGATTTGCAAGCTCTGAGTAGCGCTACTAGCGCCACACTTATGCGCGAAGCGCGAAATTTGAATCGATGTCATCTTTCAGATGTATAAACACGCCTACCAAATTTCGTTTATCTAACACAAGTCTTTCTTGGTGTTGGGATTTTTTTTTCCGTCTGTGTAGTTTCACGAGAGTAGAGAAAAAAGAAAACACCACTTTCTTTTGATTTGTCTATATATAGGAAGTCGATGACAGTGTACAGAAACAAACGAATTAGAGCACAAAAATGTACCAAGATACTGTAGTTAGTTTTTACTTATGGCTTTACGCCTCGTCGACGTCGAGGTTATTAGAGGCGGAATGGAACTGGGGACAAGGAACGGGAAGGAATTCGGCAATAGCCTTTTGAAGGAAGCATCCCGGTATTCGCCTAGAGTGATTTGGGAAAACCATAGTAAACCCAAATCTGGATGCCCGGACGGGGATTCGAAGCGGCGTCCTTCCGAATGCGAGGCCAGAACGCTAACCGCTCACCCACCACGCTCGGTGTGGTTAAAGACAAGAACTGCAAGGCCACAGACAGTGAAATATTGTGAATTCATTTCGTAGTCGTAATGAATTAGACAGTGAAAAATTAACGCACGATATTCGTGGATAAGAAACGCAAAAGTTTCGAGAACTTTTATAGGACTGTCATACAATTGTAAAGACATTTACTGGGCTTCAAAAAGTAGAATCGTGAATTTTAGATGTTAGAGAGCTTCGAAACTACAGCAAGGAAAATATCATTAAATGACGAGAAAAAATATAAATTGGTTGTGCATTATAATGGGCATACTATATGCAATAGAAAAATTAATTGACGATTTCCTACCTGGGACCATGACAGATAAGATCTATAGAAGGGTACAGGCTGGTTAGAATAGATCCATCGAGGGCAAATCTTCAGGAGACAAAGTAACAGCTAGGGAAGTAATGGAGCAACTGTGAGTGAGTAATATTCTGTTAAATTGGCTTAGTTGTGCCGAGAGAACGAACCGAACTAGTCTTACAATATAAGTACGAGGGTTATTCGAAAACTAAGGTCATTTTTTGAGACATGCTGGATTGGTTAACTTGTTAGTGGAGGGAACAGTCGAAGGTAAGAACTGTAGAGGAAGACAGAGATTAGAATATATGAAGCAGATAATTGAGGATGTGGGCTGTAAGGGGTATGTAGAAATGAAGAGGTTAGCATAGGATAGGAAAGGATGGAGGATTGCATCAAACCAGTCGAAAGACTGACGAAAAAAAAAAAAAAAAGGTCTGATTCGCTGTAACTATTTGAATTGGGCGCCAAGGACAAAACACGCATGCGCGCCGACTCCCGGCATGCCTTGCGCATCAAGCGCCGCCATTAACGTTGTTACTGCTGTGTGCTGTTTGTAGTGTCAGTTCACAATGTTTAAGACAATTTATCGGCCCGCCGATTGTGAAGTAAGGGCAGTGATACGGTTTTTGTCTGCGAGAAACGTTTCAGCGGCAGAAATTCATCGGCAGATTACTGAAGTTTACGGTCCTAACATAATGAGTGACAGTAAAGTGCGCAAGTGGGTGCGAGCTTTTAATGAAGGACGGGAAAATGTGCATGATGAACCACGGTCTGGCCGACCATCAGTGATTTCAGAAGATTTAGTCAATGTGGTTGACCAAAAAATTCGTGATGATCGACGATTCACTATTTCAGATCTCGAAATACTCGTACGAGTAGATTTCCCGAATGTGAGTAGAACGACATTGTACAGAATTGTGTCTGAACATTTGAATTTTCACAATTTGTGTGCCTGTTGGGTTCCCAGGCTGCTTACTGAGTCCCAACAAATGGAAAGAATGGCTTATGCTCTTGTTTTTTTTTTTTTGGAGCGATATCATAAGGAAAGTGACAGTCTTTTAGACCATATTGTCACAGGGGATGAGAAATGGGTTTCTCACATAACCCCCGAGTCTAAACGTCAGTCGATTGAATGGCATCACACGTCATCGCCAGTCAAGGCAAAGCAGATAATCTCAACACGCAAGGTTATGGCGACCGTGTTTTGGGATAGACATGGAGTATTGTTAGTCGACTTTATGGAAAGAGGGACAACGATCAATAAAGCAGCCTACTGCGCTGCCCTGACTAAACGTGCAATCCAGAATAAGCGACGTGGTCTGTTGTCGTCTGGAGTGTTGTTGTTGCATGACAATGCCAGACCCCATACTTCGAAACGCAAGCTCTAATCAAGAAATTTGGATGGGAACAGCTTGAACACCCACCATACAGCCCGGATTTGGCGACAAGTGATTTCCACTTGTTCCGCTACCTAAAGGAGTTTCTTGGCGGCAAGCGCTTCGACACAGATGATGAAGTGAAAGAAGCAGTTAAAAACTGGTTATCTTCGCAGGCGGCCGATTTCTACGACTTAGGTATTCAAAAGCTTGTTGAACGATGTGACAAATGTTAAAATAAGCATGGAAATTATGTAGAAAAATAGAGAAATATGCAAGGAATGTAAATAAAACAATTTTTTTTTTTTTTTTTTTTTAATAAATTTTTTTTCTTAACCGAACCTTACTTTTGGAATAATCCTCGTACATGAAAGGAACTGGAAACGACATAAAGGGAAAGGCAGACAGAAGGAGATCTGGAGCGACGCACTGAAGGGAGAACGTTGGACTGAAGTGCAGGGTGAAGAGGATTGACCAGAGCTGATAAGTTCTCGACGAAACCATTGCTCGTGGAATAACCTAAAGTCCCTGATCGGTAGCTATATTCGTGTTTGTAATGCCTTCTTTCGAAAATCCAATCAGTATGTATTTTCTACAGTTTTCATAGTGATATGGGAAAAAATTGTTTACCTACAGCTCACCAAGTGAAAGATTTAGTTTGACAACGTAGGTTTAAGAACGAAAGTTCAGTCTAACGTTTAACATCAGCGATACCAGTGTATAAACACCGAATAAAATCAAAATTCAGCCGATAAACTACGTATATCTTTAAATTTGTAATAGTATTTCATATTCTAAATTATTTGAACAAATAATTAGCATCATTTATTACATAAACGAATAATAATTAAAATGAAAGAAATCATTTATCTGCATAGCGGCAGATGCTGAATGGCAATGAATCCAATTGTCATTAATTAATTCATTTTAGCGCGGTAGATTAGAAGATGTAATTTTATGATTTCATTAATACGTTTCGCTATAAATTGTTTTAACAGGTCACAGGTCACAATCAATCCATGCATCATACATCTGAAGTTAATTGATGCAGTGTATCAGTGTTACGAACAGTACAGATTGCGACATCATCAACAAAATGTCCCCTCGTCAGATCTAAGAGTTTGTTTTCCAATCGTAATTCAGATCCAGTGTCAATACGTGTTGAGACTCCTATCAGATGCATCCGTTATTCTAATGAACGATTGTGTAAATAGCTTACTGTCAGAAATTGTTTGCAGATGGCATAATCTTATATCTTTAAACGAGCAATTCTTGTATATATATATATATTGGATCTCCGGAACGGCGCTAACGATTTGGATGAAATTTCATATTGTGGTGTGACAGCGTCACCCACAATGAATATAATCAAATCATTATTAATTATATTCATATTTCTTTTTTTTTCCTTTTATTATATTCAAGTTTATTAATTATTTAATCTTGGAACGTGTAATTAATTGTAAATAATGAGGGTTGTCTGGATAGGTTAAAATGTATGTTTAAACCAGGGCGGCCAAAGGTATAGTTTATTATAAACTAATTTTCTGTAAACGCATGGCTCAGAACGCTTAAATATTGAAGGCTAGAGACTGCCATTTCGACCGTTGAGGGTGGAACAATGGAGCAGGCGAGGCGACAAGGTGACGCCGGGCCAGCCCGGCTTGAGTCCCGTTGGAATTCGGTCAACGAACTACCCCACCTTGCCGCTATCCCGAAGGCCAAGTAGGAAACGCGCGAAGGAGTCAGCGAATGTGACGCGTGATATTAAACACGTGACGACGGAAATGTGTAGCTAGCCAATCCTGAACATTTATTGGGGGCTACAAGACTAATTCCGTGGAGTTCTTTTTCATGTGGCGAGCAACTAGCCGAGGAAGAAGAGGGAGCCATTTTTGAGAGAACACTTCTGTCCAAGACGAGCTGATGAGCAGACGTGACTTCTGTCCAAGACGAGCTGATGAGCAGACGTGACTTGGGTCCAAGACGAGCTGGTGAACAGACGTGCTAGCCGGCACGCTTTCTGATGATCATTGTGGTTGATCATTTCTTGCTTTGGAAAAGCGAGATGTCGAGTGGCATGCTTGCCATTATTTGGAAGTTATGCTAATAACGCGGTCGTAGCCGCTTATTTAGCTTCCATTGCTGCAGTGGCATTGTGTTTGTCGCTCACCATCACGGCGATGATACTATGGTAATGTACCAGAAACGACGGTCACTATCCAGTGGATTTTTAACAGACTTATGTGCCCTTAAGCGACGCCTGGGTTAAGACTCTGCTCCCGCCACTTAAATTCTGAGCTAGCTGGATTTATATTTCAATTCAATTTTTTTTTAAGCATCTTGCTGTTTGTTATTTCAATTTTGATGCTTTTCATTCACTTTATACGGCGCCCCCTGGGATTTTCCTTTGTACAGTAAATTGTTAGCTTCAATTTGATGGCCTGCGTTGCCATGTGATTTCAATGTTAACTTTGCTTTTTTTTTTTATTACTTGTTTGAGATATTTCATTCAGTTTTGTTTGCTTACTCCGGCGAATTGTAAACGTCGGGTATTGCTTGTTTTTGCTGATCTAATTGTGTTTAACGTAACGTTAATTACTACCCGACCTTGTAAGGCCATAAGACTCAATAAATGAGGTTTTATTTTGTGTCTGAAATTCATGGTTCTAGTTAGTAACCTATTAGATCCCCTTATAGCATCATTATTATATGTATTTTTCGTATTTCAGAATTAATATTAATTCCCCCCTCCCTTTTTTTTTTGGTTCACCCAAATTGTCCTATTACAATATTTAGATAACGTTTTGATTTTTAAGATTATCTAAATAGTGTTCCTCCCTGCTAAAAGCCAATTTTACAAAATACCAACAATTTTTGCTCTTGGTATCTCGAAAACGGCTAGAAAACGGCTCTAACGCCATCTTATAGATGATTCACGTTCCAGGAAGCTTACTAATATTTTTTTCTTTGGTTTCAAGGAGCTCATATATTTAAACGAACATTTCTTGTCTGCTAGATGACTTGAGCAATACTAGTGCTGCATGTTTAATTGTAAAACATCTAAAAAGAAGATATTTAAAAAATGGCTTTGTCAAAAGTGATGCTTATATTTACATAACTTCTTTGAAAACAATATTGAAAAAGTGGCTATCATTAAATACTACACGCTTAGTTGTAAAACATTTAAAAATTAGATATTTAAAAAATAGATACTAGCTTTAAAAAAAATCTAATGTCACGCGAACATTGTCTGGTAGCTCAAATGTAATTAGTGGGGAAAAGGTGGTTACTGCACTAGCTGTTAAAAAATCCGGCTACGATCCCGGGTTCAAATTCCGGTGGGAGCAAGAATTTTTAAGATATGTATTTAACCATGTGAACTACGGTGGGGCGTTCTGTGGTTGGGATTCTACATTAAATTGTAGGTCCCAGAGAAAAGGAACTGGCCGTCATACCTCTGATAGAATTGCTTAATAGGCTGCCTTCTATCCATTCTCATACTATTATACGAGCAACTCTTGAAAATGGGGGCTGCACCACTTTCGGAATCTCGGCGAAATTAATAGTAACCTGTTGAAATTTGGCTTAATTGCTTCGTCAACATGTCCTCTTCACATTTTGCGCTCTTTCTTTGCGGAAAAGTCACTAGAAATTTAATTTAAAATGCCGAAATATGAAGCTGAGCAACTGCGAAATGCTACCAGCACTGCAAAAATAGCAAAAGAATTTTCGGTACAGGGATCATATCAACCTAAACAGTTTCGTTTCATCATAGATTTCGTGGTTAGGTTGAAATACAGCCAGCGCCAAGAGAAAAATTTTATGCAAGTTTGCGTTCTGCGGCATCCATCGGAAATGGCGTATTTGTTTACAATGGAAGCAATCGATTATCTCTAACTGCTCGTTTCTATATGGCGGGCATCACCGTATTACAACTCGGATAAATATTGTCTATTTGTCAATTATATGCGACTTTTTCCAACGGAGAAAAGCTGAAACGGCAAGAAAACATGAAAAAAAGGATTAAATCAACATTTTAAGAGACTCTGACTTTTCTACGCTGACGGCATCTAACGGCTGTGAGTCTCTGTCATATTTCGTCATTTTTAATTAAATTCCTGGAAAGTTTTCCAAAAAGCAAGAGCGCAAATGTAAAGAGGACATAATGACGAAGCAATTAAACCAAATTTCAACAGGTTACTAACAATTTCGCGTCGGTTCCGAAGGTGGTGCAGTCCCCGATAAAATTAATTTCCCACAAACGTCTCTAAGGATTTTGATGAAATCTTGGATATTGAACAGAAAACGAAAGATGCCGAGCGAAGATCGGTCACCCAAGTACTGGTATATAAAAGGATCAAAACAACAGAAGACTGTAGACAGCTACAGGGTGATCTAGATACAATAACTAGCTGGTTGAGTCAACATGCAATGAAGATAAATGCAAAGAAGAGCCAGCTTACTAGGTACATAGATAAAAAACTAAAGATTGATTATGATTATAAGGTGCGGAAGGAGCTGCTTATTGAAGACTCGAAATGTAAATACCTCGGGATAACATTTGATAGCAGACTTAACTGGGCAGGACATATTTGACAGGTAGTAGGGAAAGAGTTCAAAACCCTTCATCCGTTGGAAAGAGTGATGTGGGGATGCACTAAAGAAGTAAGGGAATTGGGGTGCGAAACTTTGATCAGACCGCTGGGTTGCTAGAATTGTCTCTGGAAATTAACGTACGGTAGAACACATTCAGTAACTGGTATGATAAAAAAGCTTGACTGGGATTCATTGGAAGATAGGAGAAGGGTGAAGAAAGTCATCTTTGTTTACAAGGCGCATATTGCTGATGAGGCGTGGAGAGATATTGGTGGGAGCATTAAAAATATTGCATGGCGGGAAGAAATGACCATGATTGCCAGCTGGCACTCGATTTCAGGCACAAGGGTGTGGGAAGATTTCTTTCGTAGGTAAGGAGGTCAGGGATTGGAATAAGTTACGAAGAGAATATGTAAATAATTTATCAAAATTTGTGAAACAATATATAATTAAAATTTGTAAAGGGAAAAAATATGCGTGTACAGGGAAGGAGGAAAACGGGTTTTTATGGAAATTGTCACCGGAGCGGGCGCTCCATCGTAATTAAATTAAATTAAATTAAATATTCTCGTTGAAATCTAAAAAAGCCATTCTGGTTTCAGTATAGGGGAACATAATACTGTTAATCTGACTGATATTTAAGCGTCGTTGAAGATTCTTCTGACTACCATTGTGTTGTACTATTTAAGTCATTATAGAAATTATTATTTTTGCTCTCTGAGAAACGCAGCTATCAACGGAGCAGCTTTGTTTATCATAATTTCTTGTTGATGAAATTCAGTAAGTTCGATTTTCCTAGTGTTAAGTTACAATTTTTTTGTATCATTATGCTATATGTACCCTGGGTTTAATAGATCCAGTAATTATTAATAATTCATTACAAAGTAGTTCAAAGAACCCGATATTTGTAAAAATATATTTCAATTTTAAAATTTTTGCTATTCATTCATTAAAACCTGCCACAGTTATATGAATTACACTGGCAATTAAATGATTTCGTTTCCTGGAAGCCACTCGATATTTCAGATTGCTGGAGAAAGAATTTCAGTATGTTATAACACGTAATTGGTACACAGCTTTTAATTTTTCAGAAGAAATCTAGTGTGTAAACATCATTATTGAAGTAAAAATTGCGTATATTAGCGTCGTCAAGGAAGTATTTTCTCTGTTCAACGGTATCAGCTTTTCGAACTGGAAATTAATATCGCCGTTTACACTCATATCTCGTTACGTAGCTTCTGAAGCCTTTCGGACGTCGGGTCGAGAGATTAAGTAGTTTGGCTGAACACAGGGTAATATTCCCAGTGAACACAGCACGGTAACCCTTTCCGGTAAGATAGCTGCCACTGACGTTTCGCGATTCGCAATAACGTGTGCCATTAATTGTTGCTCCAGGACTGAGAGAGACAGCAATTTACGACGTTGATTACGGCGGTGCCTCTGCCAGCGAGCAGTGAAAGGGCGCCGCCCTTGAAGGGCACGTGGCTGTTAATAAGTAGGGCCGGCGCGGCGCAGCCTCAAAGACTTCTGCACCTCGCCGTAGGTTTCCGGTAATTTACTTCACTTGATTACAACAGCGTCGTTACGAAGCAATTTACACGCCTCGTTCTTCAGCTCTGCGAAGGTTAGTTCACCGTCTTAAGCAGTCACTACCTTGCTACTCGAAAGATATGGCTGCCGTTTCATATTTCATTGGAATCAATTTATATCTTTAAAGCAGTTTGCAACTCTAATAATCAGTTATATACGCTTAACCTTACGACAGGCGCTTGCAAAAGTCACATTTCATGGCGCAAGTATCAAAATGATACAGCCGTAAGAAAAAATTATTTGTACTTTAATGATTAATATCAGTTCTATGAATAAGACAGCTCCACGTATCTAATATACGAGAAATATTTTTCGCAGGTCCTATGGTACCGGGAAGATGCATCAAAATGTTGTGTTTCCCTCGTCGTTTTCAAGTGTTCATTAGGTTTTTATTGCACTTTCATTCATTAGTCACCTTCACTCTTTTTTTATCATTAGCAATGTAAAAATTTTCATCTTTATTAGCATCATCTTCCTCAGTAGATTCTTCAGTTTCAGAATCTCCTTCCCTTTCTTATATTTGTTCGAACTCACCAGTGTCACTATACTCATAGTCTGAAGAATTGGGGGCATCATGTATTCTGTCATCAAATAAAAGAGTTTGCACGGCTTGTAAGTCGTCTGGATTGATCAAATTGTAAATTTTCTTCTCCCTGGACACCGAAACCTGAAAAAAAGGGAAAAACTAATGGTCACTTACACGGAAGGGCACAAGTATCAATTTCATACCAAAGGTCTTCACAAATGTACACGTGAAGAAAATTTGATATCTTCGAGAATATGTTACTTACCAATAAAATAGTAGCAGGCTAAGTCGCAAAGAAGTTGTAATTTTGAACTAGTGAAAGATCACACTAACTGGTGCAAGTGTCAATTTGACACAATCAAGTTTCTCCAGAGAATAGAAAACACCGACTGGTGTCGGGAACATAACTGGCAGGTTGAGGGAGGGGAGCCCCACTCACCCATCAACTGTTTCATATACATCAAAACGATACTGGGTTAAAACACTGAGGAATGTCTTTTCCTATGCCAACGCCAAGTGGGTTTACTGTGAAGGAACTACTGGCAAGCGAAATAAGCAGAATGTACGAAAAGGAGACAGTATTTTGAAATATAAGCTAGGGTCATTAGAAATGGATAGCAAACAGCCTCCAACACTGTTTACCAGATTATCCACAGATCTTTGCCAACGATTCCCGAGTCACACGTCAAAATCAGTCCGTGTCGTTTACCTCCTCCCCTTCACTCGGCAAAGTACAGCCCTTACTCTGAAGGGCTTCTGTTCCGCTACTTCATGATACATTCAGTCAGGTGGTCGCAAATGGGCTGACATCGGAATGCATATTTCAGTCGCGTACACGTTAGGAAGAACTGACGTTTCCTACGGAACGACCTGTGCATGTTCGCGCAGTATAGACACTCTGCTATCCTGTGACCCTCCGTAAACAACATCTCTGCATTAGACACAACTGTTCCGAGCACGGTGTAGCTGTATAGGCAACGTTATGAAGTATTCGGGTTTGCAACAGCGATGGGCACACGCTTTCAAAGCTGTAGATTAATATTTCTGAAGTCAAAAGTCGTGTACAAAGATTTACTGCAAAAACGTTTGACTAAAATATATCTACCATAGTGAAAGCGTGATATTTTGTATAGTTACGCATGCGTAGTTTCGGGCGGGCTTCTGAACGATTCTAAGATCGACTTTGGAACATATTAAACTCTACTGAAAGCATGTGGAATGGAACAGACAAATCGCTTAAGGATTCTTAATAATTGTTGGTACAGTCATTGATTAACTTTGTACGCACACTATAAATCTCAAGCTCTGAGAGGTAAAGGTAACAAGATGAAGGATGTGGGTATAGGGTTTGTACAGGTAATTTATATGTGCTTACAACAAGATAAAAGAGATCTCTACAGCGAAGCATTATTACTACCACACCCTTCCCCTTATATTTGTCGTTTACACTGCACTCTATAAGCTCATTCTTTCTTCGATATTAGTTTATGCCTCATATACATCAAGATTATTTATGCCGTAGTGGATGATTATCAAGTGACGAGAAGGAGTTGGGCGATAGTCTTTTGGAGTAAGCGTCACGGCATTTGCTTGCAGTCATTTCTTGAGTCAGGATAGACACTGCGGGGTTCGAACCTGCGCACCGTAGAATCCCACTCCTCAAGCTCGTTTGTAACCAGGTGTACCCTGTGTCTGTGCGAATACAGAATCTGAAACCATACATTTGCCACTAGAAAAATAGGCTTTTGCTGTTAGGGTTTTAGCAGTATATTAAGTTTGAATATAGTTAAGGATGTTCTATACTTAAAGGTTTTAGATGTGTCGACTTCAAAGCAATTAAATTTTGATCCAAAATTAAGTACATTAGACTGTGATAAATCTCCTAAAAACGCCAGCACATGTGACGACGGAGTTCAACTCAAGTCTTTCGTATCTCCATGTATCCATTATAACACTACTTAAAGCGGATCATGCAAACTACAGCATTTTCAAATCGTTACTACCTACTATAGTGTGTCACCCATTCGTCTTCAGTGATTACTATGCTGTAACAGTACGGTCAGTTGTAACAATTAAAGTGGAGTTAAGTTTGATAAGTTCTCATACAGTAGTTAGTATTTCCCTAAGTTAAGGTAGTTTCTTTAGTTGTGCTATAACTTAGCCTAAGCGCTATTTAATTTAATTTAATTGCAATGGAGCACAGGCTCCGGTGGCAATTTCCCTACACACCCACCTTCCCCCTATCCTGCACCCACCTACATTTGCCCTCTACAAATTTTAACTTTAAATTCTTTCAAAGTTTTCGGTAAATTATTCATCATTTCTCTTGGTAACTCATTCCAATCCCTGACACCCTTACCTAAATAAGAGAATCTTCCCACACCCTTGTGCCTGAAATCGAGTGCCAGCTTGTGGTCATGGTCATCTTTTCCCTTCCATGCACTACTTTTCATACCTATTGCAATATCTTTCCATGCCTCATCGCCAGTATATGCCTGTACACTCCCATGACCCTCCTCATCCTCCTCCTGTCTTGAAATGAACCCCATTTCAGCTCCTTTATCATATCTGTCACTGATTGCATTCTGCGATAATTTCCAGAAACAAATCTAGCATCCCTTCTTTGCACCCTCTCCAACTCCTGTATTTGATACGTAAAATGAGGGTCCCATACTACACTACCATATTCGAGCAATGGTCTGACCAAAGTTTTGTAACCCATTTCCTTTACTTCTCCCGTACTTCTCCCGTACATCCCCTCATTACTCTCTCCAACAAGTGCAGAACTTTGAAACCTTTTCCTACCACCTGTCCAATGTGTCCAGCTCAGTTAAGCTTGTTTCTCTAGTAATAGTAGGCTAATGGCGCAGGCTCGTAACGTTCACTGAATAACGAATTTTGCCATTTACTAGAAACAGTGGGCAACCTGCCTATTCGATGAAAACATGTCTAATGCCTGCCTGACTGCTGCTTTTACATTGTCACTGAGATAGATGAATATTACTGTAAACTTAACTTAGTCCACAACCAGAAGATTGGTTGGTTATCACTGTATCCCAACTTATATCTTGTAAGATAACTTGTCTTGGCCTGTTCTTGCTTAATCAACATGTCGTATAGGCGTGAGCAGTGATTGGATACTTCGTGCCAGGGCTGCCAAACGACACCATCTAGCACACTGTTGTGTGGTCCAGTCTCCTACGATCGCGGAGGTGTATATCACTGAATGACTCACAGATAAATACAACTGGGACACCGAAAACCGGTAAAGACTTGGTAACTGAACCGATGCTTTTTTTTCTTAGGGCTTGTAATGAATTAATAAGGTATCGGTGTTAATAGGCACCGAGTGATCGTACAGTACCCGCGAGGTGTTGGCGGTGCGAAGTGGTTCAAACAGACAGTGCTACGTGACACCATAATGACCAAAACCACAATAAAGAAGTATCCAAAGAATTCAAATACAAATTCCCTCGGTAACGCAGACCGTTGGTAATTCTATCTGGCTCTTCTACTCCAACGGATCAAAGAAAATTAGTCAAATCCATACAGAGGCATCTTTACCATTCCAGTTAGTGTCTAAGCATTGTGACTAGCTTGTGCAATCAGTGGATTTATTGGCCATCATAAATATGTAATGTTCGTTTTCCATCTGGTCACGTTTCGGAAAAACACCCGCCAAATTCCGTTAGGTATTACACGCGAACAAAAATAGTCCTCATGGCCGTTTCTCAGTAAAGAGGCGTGCTCGGAGGGTGGTGGGGGACGATCCTGCCACTAAAGAAGCTCGCCTGCAATGTTGTTAACGTTTTGGTCTGTTTTTGTTTATCTGTTGACCCTATCGGGAGCGGTCATCTTCGCAGCTAAGTGTCATACGCCACATCGCAGTGTGAGGGTACAGATTTTCCCTCGGAGCAGAGGAACGGTTGAAGGAACATTCTGATTCTCATCTGATACTCCGCCGCCTCACCACTCCGTGTGGCCGATGCAAGGCGGCTCGCGTCTCGACAGGCCAGGCTGCCTGCTGTGGCCAGCAGAGGTCTCTGCGGCGCTACTCTGCTTTGCGTGGATCCTAGCGGCGGAACGGTAAATCTTCGTTCGCGGCGGGAGCTTATGCAATCAATTCTACCCTGTAAACGACCCTGAGAAACAACCAATTGCTCTAATATATATAAAGATCAATGTATGTATGTTTGTTTGTTTGTTAGTTTGTTTGTTCTTCATACAAATCCACAGTTTTCATCCGATCTCGATGAAACTTTGCTCACATATTCTTTGAAACAAGGAGAAAAATACTGTCTACATTTGGTTCAAAAGTTATCTCTATAAATAACACATGTTGTCTTATAATTTCGAAAAATTACTGAACGGCAATAGACATATACGTTGGATATGGAGGTCTCTGTACTGCATTTCCGCGTAGCGGTCAGGTAGCTCAGTGGCTAAAGCGCTTGCTTACTAATGTTTGGGTCATGGTCTCTGGTTCAAATCTCCGTGGAGGCAAGTATTTTTAAAAATTGTTTTTGATCGGAAGAGTCACGCCTGTACCGTCGATTATTGGGATTGAATGTTAAACTGTAGATATCACAAAGTTAGAAGTGCAATGCGAGGCAAATCGTAGGTAGTGTTGCAATGCTGTAGGTGTACACTTTTTTACGTTATAATGATCCTTCAGGGGTGATTCGCAGTCAGTGTGTGTGTGGTCTGCAGTAATAATACTATAACTGCGGAAGTAAGTCTCTTTCTTTTTGTTACGTTTTGATGACTAAATGCCTATACCGATATTGACTGAATTTGACAAGAAAATCTGTAGCCAGGGCACAGGACATTTTTTTTTTCAGTATGATTAACAGCTGTAGACACAAAATTTTGAGAACTTACGTAATGGTGACAGAGTAATGGATGTGTGTGTTAGTCTATAATGTTGCGTCGGTTGCTCAAGCTGTGATGCTCGCGCATTATGTTAGTGTATAATTTTTTAATAAATTTCGTTTAGAGAAAATACGAATTATTTGGTATAAATGTCGATTTTCTCTGTCCTTTTAGTTTGTGTCTGCTTTAATGTTTCTGGCACAAGTTTATTTTGCCTTCTTTTTCACATGCCTTGCGGGCGTAAACTGGCCTAAGTTGTAGCTCTAGCAGAACACGAGCAGCTAAAGTTATTAGCATCCAAGAATCGGATGCTCATGTTGAAGAAAGAAGAAAATACCAAGCTGAAAAAAAACTGCCGTTACTTAACACCTCCACCCCCTCCCCCCCCCTCCCCCACATCCCCTCACCATCATTTCTTTTTTTTTTTTTTTTAAATATGTTGGAAATTGATTCTCTTCAAGAGACAGGTTCGATGGTAAAATGATATAGTGATGGCTTTCCGGTCATATTATGCCGACTCGGTGTTGTTTGGGACCAATCCTTTGTTACCAACAAATTTCTATTTTCAGTTCTGGCAAAGAAATTTTTAATTCACGCGTACGATGTCGCGGGTATCAGCTAGTTAAAATACAAATTTCACGGCCGCGTAAAATTCACTATGCTCAAGTTTTAATAAATTGTACACCCAATTTTCACTGATCCTATTAACTCAAGAAGTATGTCATGTGTCTAGCTTAAGATTCATAATAATTAATAATATTCAAACTTGATAATTTTTTATTTTTAGAACAGTATGATCGAGAATTTACTTTCCTTAAAAGCAGATACCACAGGCTTAACGCATCGCTGACGTTAATGTCGTTAGAGACAGGCAAGTTGTGGGAAGGGATTTGACCGACTGGGCATTCTTTGATTTCCCGAAATCAGTCCAGGTGAATACCGGTATGGTGCTTTAGTGGCCTTCCGTTTTCTCGTTCCCAGCGTCTTCCCCTCTAATAACTTCTACGTCTGCAACTCGCCTGTTAGGTAAGCCCCATAGACTCGCCCCATCTTTCTTTTTTCCTCTTTCCTCTCGCATTATGAGCTTGGTGATATTCCATGTTAACAATATCTTGTTTTTATAACGATATTTTACCTTCAAGCAGCCTATTCTTTTTTTAATAATACGTATATGCAGTTCGCTACTTCTATCGCTTAATTTGGTTTGTTTTTCTCCACGTGACATAAGATAGTGTACAGATGTAACCATATCTGCAGCAGCACAATCAATTCAGATAACCTCCATGTACCAAATTTCTGCGTATTTGGCGCTTCTCAGCAATCTCCGTGTCGTGTACTTGTGTAACGCCGCCATTTGGTGTTAGTAACAAAATGGGCGACTTTGAGCGACGGCAGCTGACACAGGTGATCTAGCACCAGCGTATAAATAATAACAATAATAATTCCATGTGGTCGTAATGACCTGATGACAGAGTTTCGATTGACCACCCATTCCACTCCTGTCGTAGCCGCCTTTACCTAACCCGGCAATCTGACCGGGTATAGGAGACCTGTAGTTTAACTTGGCATCAGAACCACCAAAACGTCCTGGCGTACTTCACATTGCACAGCAAGTGGTGACAGAGGTAAAGGTGGGGTTTAAGGACCTATGAAAGCCAGGCAGGGATTTGAACCAGCGACCTTTCGGTATCCATTCAGAAGCCTCAATCACTGAGCCACTAGCTCCCTAGCGTATAAATTAATATCCGCCAAAGAGCGTCGGATTTTTCCTCTCCGGACAATAGCTGCGATCGAGGTGGCGAAAGCCGACCCAGATCGCTCGAGCACCTTTAATTTCCTGCAGGCAGCGCCACGTGACGAGAATAAAGCCTCCGCAGCCGCCTCGGCTGATCGACCGACTCCGTCTCCACAAACTCAAAAGGTGGGCGGTCACAATGTTTACTCTACAACAACTAACACGCATCTAAGTACTCCACCATTAGTTAATAATTTTTAAGCAAGACTTCTTTTAGATAGCTCGTTGAAACAGTAAAGAATGGTTTACTAAAATTTGGCACCACTGTAAGGCTATCTATCAGCTACGCTGCATACCTGCCTGGTTATACGACGGGTCTGAGTAAAGTAATGACACCGATTTTTTACTTATCAAAGTTTTTATTTTTTCAAACAACCATATCATCCCCTCAAAAGTAGTTCCCTTGGGCCGCTATACACCGGCGGAGTCGTTTCCACTCTTGGTAGCAGCGCTGGAAGTCTTCAACTTGTAGAGCTGATAACTGGTCGAGTAAAGGATTATCATTAAAACGAGCGTGGGGGGCGGGGGGGGGGAGGGGAGTGTCAACGCTCTGGCCTCGCCTTCGGTAGGAAGTGGGTTCCAATCCCCGTGTGGTCATTCAGATTTGGGTTTTCCACGGTTTCCCGAAATCCCTCCACGCGAAAGACAGGATGCTTCCTTCAAAAGGCATCGTCGAATTCCTTCCCCTTCCTTGTTCCCAATCCCATCCCGCCTCGAATGCCGTCGACGAAGCGTATAGCCACAAGTACCCCCTCTATCAGGGAGTCCTGCAACCTCAGAAAGATCACGTCCCACTATGTGAAAAAAATTAATCTTAGTAAGTCTCACCATTGTGCAGATTTTTTAATTTATTTCGAAATGTGTATCTTTGTTCAGTTTATTACATGCCATTTCTACAAATTAAAACTTTTTGAACCCTGTTTTTTCTTTTAATTTACTCAAGGATGTTTGAACATGTTCTTTTTTCTTTCCAACAAGAAAAAGACCTTAAAAATCTTTTTAAAAACATTCATTAACGTCATTTTTTCACTACATGCTTAAAATACACACTTCATTCTTAGCAGTTTGAATTGCCATAAAAAAATCATTTTAAAAGTATAAAATATTTATAGACTACCATTTAAGATTTTTATAAAGTTTTAAAAATTTTTTAGATACTGAAATATCTTTGAGAAAACTTAAAAAGAAAACAGTGTTCAAAAGTCTTAATTTACAGAAATGGCATGCAATAAACTGTTCAAAGTAACATGTTTCTAAAAAAATATTTAAAATATATTCTCGAAAAAGTTGAGACTTTTACTAAAATAATGGTGTTGGAACTCGTTTCTGTTATTTCAGGGGCTTAGTGGCACCATCGGATGAACTACTTTCAAACTAAGAATGTAACTTTAAATAAAAACACATCTGAATTTGTGGTGCATAGTGCTGCGTTTGTTCCACGTTTTGTACACTGTTTGTTTGTTGAGAAGTAGCGGGGTAGTGTAGCCACTGTTTGACGTAGCGGCAGGGATTCGATTAGGTTTGTAGCCAGTGAGAGGACGCTGGCTGAGTTTCATGTTAAGTGTATTGAAATCACTCAAACATCCCCATTCACACTGCTTTAGCCGTCCGAAAATTATCTGCAGCCAACTGAAGTTAGCTGTAACCACGAGCCATGCAATGCCTAATTTCATGAATGGAAATACACGCAAAACTGGGTTCCCTATCCGCTTCACGCTTCAGTTTATTCATTATTAAATTTAAACTTTCCGTACCTGGTTTCGAAATAGCAGTTGTTGCATTCCAGATAAATAAATTAAAAATGGAATAAATTAACGTTTTATGGGAGACAAAATGTCATTACTGGAAGTATCCTACATGTAGTTCTCTTCGCAGAAGCGAGCAAAAACTTATGATCTTCCGCAGCACACACTTTACTTGGCGACCTAATGTAAGAGGGGGAAATTTAATTGCCGAGTTCATTACTCGATGTGGCCCCTAAGTTTGCCAGAGTTTTTGCGGCTGTAGTGGTGGGCTTACAAATTGGAGGTAGCGACTGCGTGCGGCTGGGCTGTGAGAAGTGTACCCCAGGGCGCAGTTAGTGGTCCGGTCTTAAGTCAGCGGCGCTAAACGACCGAATCAAGCTACAGCCGAGAGGGCAAAGCAGTGTGGCCAACACGAAGGCGGAAAAACGTCATCAGTCTTCACAGTCTACACGGCAACATTAACATTTAACCAGGGAAGAGCGAGTCGAGACTTGAGCAATTAGGGTTCCACTCATTAATGACCTTAATCGTTATCGCGTATCGGTGAGATCAGAAGGTAGTCGCTGGATACAAAACACTATGTTACACAGGTTTTCAGAAAACCCAATACAATCTGCTCCACGGCACACAACTCCGCGCCACGTTCGTCTTCGTAACGCTAATGCAACCAATCGGTTCTAACAATATTTATGAGCACTTTCAATAAAATAATATTAATATATTCCAAAATAAAGACCAAATAAAAACATTTTCCTGTTTCGATTGCAACTTGAAATGTATACTGAGCGTGGTACGTAAGCGGTAAAGCACTGACCTCGCATTCGGGAATACGGGGCTCCAATCCCCATGCGGCAATCCCGATTTGGGTTTTTCATTATTTCCCAAATCACTCCAGGTGAATGTCGAAATGGCTGCTTCAAAACGACATGCTCAATCACTGAGGAAGAAAAAAAAATATTTTTTGCTATCTTTATTTTTATGGTAACTTTCAAAAATATAAATCTGCATTTTCGGTCATGAGTCAGCAAATATTTAACTTTATAAAATTCAAAATCTAGAGGCCAGATTGGAGTGTCTGCAATGGGGTCCTGTTTTCCGTTTGGTACGGAAATATAAAAATGAAATTCCAAAGCTTTGAAAATTTACTTACTACTATAGATGACAAAAGCAAGAGGTCTCTTGCACGCGCTATGCAAACAAAGCTGTGTACTTGAATGAGGTCTTGGATGGTTGATCGATCGTAGTAAATAAGTACGGAATACTATATTACAAATATTCACCATATATGTATGGAAAATATTTAAAAAACAGGTTGGAGACATGGCTTGGCATTATGTGAGATACGAAGTGTGTGAGATAAGTAATGAAATTCGTAACACTGTGAGCGATCTGGCAACGCTGTGTCTACCGGTCTCTGATAAACCGGTTAGTTCATCCCTTCCACATGCTCATTCCGAGTGTCAACTCCGTTCAAGTCCCATCCCGCCTCTAATGACCACGACGTCGACTAGGCGTAAAGCCATAACTAAAGTAGGGAGTGATGTTTTTATAGTTCAACCAACACAGCACCATCAGTGAACGGGAAGGAATTCGGTCATAGCCTTTTGAAGGAAGTATCCCGCTATTCGCCTGGAGTGATTTGGGAAAACCAGGCAAAACTCAAATCTGGATGACAGATCGGGGATTCGAACTGGCATCCTCCCTAACGCGAGGCTGGAGCGTTAACCGCTCACCCACCACGCTCGGTATGGTACCTTCCCATCCGGCTATCATTGGAGTCATTACATTAACTGTATCTCACGTATTCATTCCCCTTTACAACAGTATTGAAATTAATGTGGTAAAGTGTGTTTGTTGAGGTGTTGAAATGTAATTGACTACTGGAAGCACCTGTATCCTCCGGGTCTCAGGAACTATCGTTTTGTTTTGCTTCGTTGGTAACACAAGGAGAGGACGTTAGATGCGTGGCGGCATCAGCCCCGTGCTTCATTTAGCGCACAGTGAGTCTGTCACATGCCACCGGTAACTGCAGCAGGAACTGCCATATGTCGTACAGGAAATCACGCAGTCAACTACATCAGAGCCTTCTCAATTAAAATTCTCAAAATTCGATTTTTTATTTAATTTTCTGTCGGCTTGAGGTATCTATTTGATTACAATGCATCTGTTCTGTTTGTTGTGCTTGATTAAATAAGTTTAAAGTTTGTAAGCGTATGGATATAATGGTTTGCTTACGCAAAAAACAAAATAGGTGGTTATACTATCATCAGAACACTGATAGTGGAAAATATTTCTAAAATCTCGAATTTTTAAGCTACTTTTTTAGTTATAAATGAATGTAATTTTTCTCGGCGTTGTTTATTTATAAACGTTTCTCGGAAACAAACCAAGTAATATTGTTATTAATGCACAATATTTCGGCGACTTTATTCTCCGTCGCCATCTTCAGGTGCAGTTGCAAGTCTTGAAGTCTGCCTTGAAGTCATCCTTGAGCGTGTTGTTTGTAAACTGGCATGGCAATTACAGACGTTGTTATGTTGCCTAGCAGCATCTCAGATGTCATTAGACGCCCGCGGAACACAAAAAGCAGAGCGTTGGTGACGAGCAGCCTCAATAATCACAACAGCTGGGAACTCAACAATCTAAATTATTTATTTTAATTGTGAATAATTACGTAATAATTCATTATCGGCTTTTTATTAAGATGTTCTTTGCGCACGTGGATTCTTTTTTAACATACATATTGGTGTGGCAGCCCATAGCTAGTCCTCAACTGAAGTAAACATTTTGGTTAAATTTTTTAAGAAAACGAAAAGTAATACTCCAGATCGAGTAGTAGAGAGTACCTGACGGCTACCAAGAGCCCGCGAAGACTGTCTGAGATTCCCTGGGAAGTAGTGATAACAATAAGAACGAGCTGGATAAGCATCTTGACTATAATGAAATACTTATTTCAAGAATAATAATTTTAAAGTTTTTTTTTTATTTAAATAAATAAAAGACGGATTTCATGCAAAGATACTACGAATAAATGTAAACAACTGCTCCAGCGATTTTTAAATTGCAACACCTTCATAACTAATTTTTTCAAAATTAAAACACAACTACCTTGTCTCTGCCGATTGCTTATAAAGGCGTCACAAAAATTCTACAATAATTGAAAGACTTCCGACGGGCGTTTCTCGAATTCTAACAATACTTAAAAAATTAAAATCACGTAAAGCAGTAAGAATTAATACAAAACCATTCACAATTATTACGAAACGCACAGATATCTAAATTAAAGATATTTACACACAAAATTATCTACATAAGCCAGTCCAAACCGTCGCAAATTGTCCTCTAAACATCGCAGCTTGCATCAGTACTTAGAACAATACAATGTTTCATAGGTGGTACTGTCCTTTAACATATTTAATAGCATTCACATAGTTTCTTCCCATAAAATAATATCTGCTTACACAAAATTACAATTAATTGCAAGAAAAATATACAATACCATATATACTCAACTCCCAGGTTGCTTGAAATAATTCTTAGAATACAATTTCATTAAAGGTCTGGGTCTGAGGGCCGTTAAAGCTACAAATCGTAAAATTAATGAAAATCTAGATAAAGATACACCACCCACTGTTGAAGAAATTAAGGAAGTAATTAACAGCCTAAAAAATAATAAAGATAGAGGAGAAGACTACATAACAGCCGAACTTTTAAAATGGTTCCAATCAAAAATCATTCAAGAGTTGCAGTTAATTTCTGAAGGTATTTGGATAACCAAGAAGATTCACTGATGGTGCTGTCAAAAATAATGTGTTGGCTGAACGGAGTTGAAACTTGGACAGAGCATGTGGAAGGGATGAACAAGCCGGTCTAGCCCACACCAGTAGGCACAGCGTTGCCAGATCGCTCGCAGTATTACCAATCTCATTACTTTTCTCACCCAACTCACATCTCTTTCGATATAACTCACTGCATAATTAGATAAAAATGAAATGTTTTCCGATTTCCGCTTTCTTATGGTGTCTCCTCCTTGGCTGACTGGTTTGTTAGGAGGCGTCAACACGTGCCCCGAGGCTCCTCCGCAGACGTCGGTCCCGGAACTCATTTACAGAGCTGGTCTGGCGGGTCAACACGCCACTGTGTGTACGGCCCGGGTCAACAGCTGGACGGCTGCGTGTTGGCGTAAGGACAGCACACAGCAGCGCCTGTCAATAGTGCAGGCCCGCGGGCTCAGCGGATCACATCAACAAGTGCCTCGGCGTCTGCGCAAGGCGTCGCACCATCCACCCTGTGTTTAAGAATCTAATCAATTAGTGGTCAAGCGTCGAGTTCCGAGTCTGCCGCCGTGCTGTTATGACGAGCGATGAGGAAAGTGCTAGCTGCGCTGCCGCGCCAGGCGGGCCGAGTGCCCCAGTGCACTCGGCTTTGCCGGCGGCAACCGCGGCAATGTCGACGACTGAGCATACGGAAACGGACTTGAGTGGGGCTTCAAATGGATCAATACAGCCACCGCCTATGACGACCCAGCAAACCACAATGGACTTGGAAATGGATTCTGATCGGAACGCTTATTACTCGCAGCTGACGACTGGGATAGCCCACGGTCCTGTAGACAACCGTGCTACAAAGAGGAGAACCTCTCCGCCTTCTTCCGGCAAGACGAAGATTTCTAAGAATGATGTGAGAGGTGTCAACTATAAAATCAGCGTGCCGGTGTCACAGCTCTCGGCGCCTAGCAAAGGCAAGAAAGCTGCAAAGAAGACTCTCAAGGGGGCTTTCAGCTTCCCCGAGCCAAGTACCTCGGCTCGGCCCGGAGGTGCTGTGAAGATAAATTACAGGAAGACCACCGAAGAAGAAATAGCCGCTAACAGCTGCCAGACTGCAACGCCTGGAAGCAGCACAGCAGAAGATTTACCCGACAGCGAGGGGTTCGTGTTGGCTCGCCGCACGAGCAAGCCGCTGCCGTCGACTGAGCCCGAGCGGATGGAAACCTCCAACCAGTTCGCACCGCTACAAGAAGAAGAGCCTCCCAGAAACAGAAGTCCACACATTCCGCCCATCGTGGTGGAATTCCAAGAGAGTTATAAGAAGCTCCATGAATGGGTGAAGAAGATTACCAAAGACCCATTCTCTGCCAAAACAGCGGGCGGAGATAAAATTAAATTTACGTTTACCACCGTGGAAGACTACTCCGCCGTGACGAAGCAACTGGACCAAATGCAGACTCCGTATTTTACCTTCCCTACTGGCGAAGTTAAGCGACTTAAGGTGGTGTTCAGGGGAATACCACGTTCTTTTCCAGTCGCCGATCTCAAAGAGGAACTGATCACCATGGGCTACGACATCCAAGCTGTTGCCCAACTAAGACGCCCAGGAACGAACGTTGAAATGCCGCTTTTTCTGGCAGTAGTACCAGATACTGTGGAGAACCGTGGAATCTTCCAGGTGGAAAGCATATGTCACCTGAAGGTTACCACAGAGAAGTTACGCTCCTCAGCCGGGCCTCCTCAATGCTACAACTGCCAGCTGTTTGGACACGTGGCCCGGCATTGCAGGATGAAGTCGGTCTGCGTTAAATGCGCCGGCCCGCACGACTCCAACAACTGCACTGCAGCGAAGACAAAGGACACCGCCAAATGCCACAACTGTGGCGGCAACCACGTTGCCAGCTATAAGGGCTGCAGCGCTTATAAGAGGGCACGCGATCGACTTCGAGGGACGAACACCACAAGAGAGAACCTTGAAAAGAAGAAAGAACAGTCAGCAGACCAGGGGCGGCAGCTGGCAGCTACACCTGGGCCAGCAGCAACGGGCAAGAGGCAACCTGCCAAGAAGATAAACAACAACCGCAGAGACAACCGTACGTTTGCTGCAGCTACTTCGGGCGTCCCACCAAATGGAAATCCTCCTGACAGCCCAGGGGGGTTGCAAGAACCAACAGAGACTGCTATACAAGAACCTAGGCAACCTGCAGCCAGACCAAATCCTATCCAGCGAAGGATGCAGCGGGCCGCACAAGCACCTGCAGACACCATGGAGCAACTCATCACCATGATGAATACCGTAATGAATTTGATGGTCACTCTAATTCAGAAAATGGACACCATGACAAGCAGCATGCATGCCTCAGCGACGTCGGCTACGGCCTCTCCCATATGCAAATGTCACAACCACAATGGATAGAGGACCCCACATACGGAATCTCAAATTCTGCATATGGAACGCCAATGGCATGTATTCACAGATGATTGAGTTCCGGCAATTTCTGAGGGAGCAGGATATAGATGTCTGCCTCATCAGCGAATCCCACCTCAAGCCGGGACTCCGTGTTTCAGCAGCTAACTACTGCTGCTACAGACGAGACCGCCTCACCGCCGGGGGAGGAGTTGCGGTCTTCATCAAACGGAGGATACCGCACTGCCAAGTGATTCTACCGCCAATGCAGCAAATAGAAGCCGTCGGAGTAGAGGTTACCACTGTTACCGGTAAACTTACGGTCGTGGCAGTCTACCGGCCCCCCACCAGGCAGATGGTGGAAGCCGATCTCACCGCGCTGGCGACAATCAGGGGCAAGGTTCTGATCGGTGGTGACTTCAATGCGAAACACCCCGATTGGAACAGTCGAATCAAGAATCCAGCTGGCAACTTACTGAGACGCCTAGCCCTCAGACACAACATGTGTGTGTGGGGCCCAGAAGAGCCTACACACTTCCCAGCCAGCGGTTATCGGCCTGATGTCATAGACATAGCGGTGACCAAAGGCCTCACTGGATTCATCGACGCGACCACTATCAACCGGATGTCGTCTGACCATTCGCCGGTGATAGTTGCAGTGGATGTTGGACCGTGGCAGGAAACAGAAGAGATTCACCCAGATTTCCGCAACACTGACTGGGCAAGCTACCGACAACTCGTCTCTACCGCTCTAGCCAACCAGCGAGTCGAAGACGTGGATGCGGCACTGCGCGCCTTCGAAGAAATAGTCAAGGACGCCACGTCAGCATCCACACCTCTGCGCAACCGAAGACCAATTGCTACGCAACAGCTTCCACCACACTTAATCGCGGCTATCCGGCACAAGAACCGTGTCAGCAAGGAGTGGAAAATTACCAGAAATCCGGTGACCAAGAGACTCCTTAAGAGGCTACAGAAGGAACTGAAAGCGGCACTGGTCGAGCACCGGAACCGGGAGTGGGATGCCCGCGTATCGTCGCTCAAGCCTGATGATGGAACCATGTGGGAGCAGACCCGCAAATTCACTAAGAGAAAACAGCGCATCCCACCTCTGCACGGCGTGAATGGGCTCGTCTACAAGCCAGCGGCCAAGGCCAATGCCCTGGCTGACAGCTTCGAAAGAAACTTCCGCCCATCTGATGTAAACGTAAATGACCGGGAACTGCGCGCTGCTCGACGCCGTCTACGAGTATATCTCGACGCTGATGATGGTGAAGAGCAAATAGAACCGATCTCCCCAGCGGAGGTGGCTAGTTGCTTGGCGAAGCTGCAGCTGGACAAAGCACCCGGCCACGATGGGATTCCAAATCGGTGCTTGAGGAACCTGCCGCCTGAGGCCTCGGTGTACCTAGCGAACCTATTTAACAGAATCCTGCTTACGAAGAGGTACCCACGTCGGTGGAAACACGCCGAAGTCGTGGCGGTACACAAGAGCGGGAAAGATCCCATCTTTCCTCAGCACTATCGGCCGATCAGCCTCTTGCCGTCCGTCAGTAAGATCTTCGAGCGGCTGCTCCTGAAAAGGATTAACTCCTACATCGAGGCGAATAACATCCTACCCGCGCATCAGTTCGGCTTCCGGCGTGGCCACTCCACGTCACAACAGGTGCTACGCATCGTGGAGTCCGCGACACGAGCTTTCCTGCACAAGGAATACTGTGCCCTCGTGTCGCTCGACATCGCAAGAGCATTCGATTCGGTGTGGCACACAGGGCTCCTACTTAAACTGTACCAACAAGGCTTCCCGGGGCCCTTAGTGAAGATGATCCGTTCGTACCTGCTTGGAAGAACTTTTCATGTAAGAGTCGACGGGAAAACTTCAACGCGAAGGCGCATCATGGCAGGAGTCCCTCAGGGGTCCGTACTGGGTCCAACACTCTACTCCCTCTACACGGCCGACGTTCCCACGGCGGTCCGAGTGCAGACGGCTACCTACGCTGATGACACAGCTTATGTCACCAGCAGCCGTAGCAGAGCCATCGCCACCAGAAGGCTACAAGATATACTCCAGCAGACGGAGGCCTGGGCACGCAGATGGCGTATAGAAGTAAACGCCGCGAAGACCCAGGCGATTGTCATCACTAGGAAATACGGTCCGAGGAACAGGAACCACGCGGATCCAGTACTGAAACTCCACGGAGTAGACATTCCATGGAAGACAACGTTAAAATACCTTGGAGTCACACTCGACTCCAAGCTCACGTGGCAATCACACATAAATGAAGTACGCAGGAGGGCCAGCGGAAGACTGCATGATCTTTACCCTCTGCTGAACAGGACCAGTGCGCTTCCACCTGCACAGGGCGTGAAGATCTACCTCACACTGGTCAGGCCACTTCTTGAGTACGCCTGCCCAGTGTGGGGCTACGCGGCGGACAAACACGTCAACCGGCTTCAAGTCATCCAGAACAGGGCGCTGAAGCGCGCCCTACACCTGCCATCGCGCTTCCCGACTGCGGCGCTGCACGAGGCGGCAGGCGTACCACCCATTAAAGACCGCTTCCGAGCACTCGCTACGGCGTTTTATCGGAAAGCTGAGACGAGTAACAACCCACTGGTCAGCGTGCTCGGTCGATATGAAGTTCCCACCGGCCGGCACAGAAGACCGTTAGCATTGCTCAGGCAACATTAAAAAGACAAAATAAAAAGCTAATCACATAACGCCAACCAATACGACACACCCCAAGTGACGTAATGCACCATCCAATGAATAAGGAGAAAATGTCGAGAGACAAGAACTCCAAAGTAGACTGCCAAGAAAATAATGGCAGTGAATGGCGGAGGGCGGTGGTCAAGCGTCGGATGGGAGATCGAATAAATGTCTCGCCGGGGATTTCACACGGACTTCACTCTTCGCACAGCGTATTGTGTAATGTGAAGTAACCCACAAAGCTTCCGTGGTTCGTATTCCACATTAAACTGTAGGTCCTCTTTAGGACTGACAACCACAGATGTAGCACTGATGTTTATACATCCACAGCAAACTTTTTTTTAAAAAAAAAAAGCCTTAAAGTGGTCCCAGTTGGCCCAAACGAATACAGGGCGTTCAGGAATGAAAGGATAATCCTGCAACCGCATCATGTCCTACTATATGACAAAATTTTATTTTAATAAAAGTTTCGCCATTTTCGAGATATTATATTTTTAAATATTTTTTTTTCAAAACATGTGACTTTGTTCAGTTTATTCCATGCCATTTTTTTTAAAAAAAATTGACTCAAAGATATTTGAGTCAACTAAAGATTTAAAAAAAATTAAGTGGTATAAATATTCTATGCTTTTTAAAAATGATTTTTTTATGGTAATTCAATCTGCTAAAGATAATATTTTTCATTTTAAACATGTAGTTAAAAAGATGATAATGATTTTTTTAAAAAAAAGATTTTATAATTTTTTTTACATGACTCAAACAACCTTGAGTAAATTCAAAAAGAAAATAGGGTTCAAAAAAATCTTAATTTGTAGAAATGGCATGGAATTAATTAAAAAAGTCACATGTTTCGAAAAAAAAAAGAAATCAATATATAGAAAATTATTAAATTATTAAAATAAACTTTTGTTATGTACGTAGTAGCATATGATGATGTTGCAGGATTATTCTTTCACTGCTGGACACACTGTATACATACATACAGTTACTTCGTGGTGTGCTGTCAACGTATTCGCTTTGGGAGTTGTTGTATAGGACTGTATAAAGTCGCACCTCAGCCGAGGATGTAATATGTCACCAGACAAGCAGACCACGTGACGATTGAGGACACTCGTTGGCAGATTCACTATACCAGGGATGGCGAACCTTCATCTATCCACGTGCCATTTTTTCTAAAGAAATGTTGGACGAAGCTATGACGTGCCATCAAACAACTTATACTATGTTCAGTTAGGAAAGGCGGATCAAAGTCACTCCGCTCTATCCCCACTCCGCTGCCCCAGCGCCTACAGGCGAAGGGGAAACAGCTGCCGCGCATGCGCAAACATCATCACAACGTATGTGGTACAATATGTTGCATCTAATTTGATGATTTCTTCAGTAAAGTCGAACATTTTAACTATTTGTCGTGGCAAAAATGAGTGAATCGTATGTCATAACAAATTCGTGTTTACCGACTACAATTTCATATGTTAATAAATATAAAAATTATTTACATATCAATTAATAAAACTTACTGCTTCCAATCATTATTTTTAGTTTTAAAAGTTGCGCAAGATGTTTCGACGATTAAATCCAGTTTTTAGATGTCTTTCCCAGTGGAAGTTAATTCTCTAAACACGTCGTTTAAATTTTGAAATGAAAGTGATATTTACTCGAAGCGATAGTTTCTGTTTACAGAAATCGTTGATGAGACCACAATTGCGTTTAGAGTGTTGCCAAATAAACTTCCTTGCGTGATTTTGATTTACCCACGTCTCGTTAGGTTAGATGACAGGTCGAAGAGGATGTTCCTTCCTTAAATCGTGCATTTTTGCTGCAACAATGTCTGTCCTTTCAATCATAAAACGTCTACCGTCATTACATTTTCTGTATATGAAGTCGAGTGCTTTTAATAACTTATACGCCTCCAGTGCAGTTAATTTTCTCTATCAGTACCTCCCTCAATTTTCGTAAGGTAGGGTATTGACATCGGTCATAAAATTCTAGAATGGAACGTCGAATGATATCTTTCTGAAAGTCATCCATCTCCGTGACCAATTTTTCTCGGTGAATGTTTTTCTTTGGAGAAGAAAAGAATGGCCCTGGTGCACTCAGCTGGACTTCGCTACATACACGCTGCACTGTTCGTAACGATATGCCACAGCCTGTGCCGTCATTTTTAGCGGTTCCCTAAAAGGTATATTAACTTTCTCTTCAGAGTTTTCTAACGTCTTAAAAAATTATACACATAAAAATAATTGTTTTTGACTGTTGCCTAATGTAACAACGATCTGACGCAATTTCACTTAGAGCGTTTTATAACGGTGTATCGGAATAAATACGACTATACTGCGACAAGCGACAATGCCTGAAGGCAGCGGTCTGCTCGGAGGGGAAGACATCTGGAGGGGGTGGTGAGGTGAGGCGCGGGGCGAGGGGAATATGACCTTGACGCGCCAGATGAGAGCGAACGTAGTATAGTGATTAATGGGAAAAGAAATAAAACTAAATACCATCACCTTAAAACTTTATATTTGCAACCAGAAATACACATTTTTTATACTATTCAATAATAACATCAACAGTTTTGTGTTTATTTACGTAGATTTAACTAGTGCGACTTCTGTAGTTGCAAATTAGATGCCAAATAACTTCTATTAGGTTCACATTCTGTTACTTTTAGCCGAATGCAAGCTGTAGTGGGTTCACCTGACAAACGGTTTTGTTATTCATTTCTGAAAATAATGACTCACAGACATAGGTAGATGAAAATATTGTTAAGATAGCAAAAATCAGCTAAATGTGTCTGGAATTGAATTCCAAGTTTTCATAATTACAGTGTTGGCATTTTTACTCATATTGCTTGATAGTCTTGTTAATTCATTTAAATCCAACTTCTTCCTCATTTTGATGAACTTTTGAGTCCACTACTCAGGAACTCAATCAGATGCATTTCATTTTCTTCAATTTCCAACCAATCAAATTTAGACAAGTTCAATCTATCAGGTGAAGTCACATCAGGATATATAATAAACTTGAGTGTTTCCGATAATTCTTTAGACTGGGAAAATCTCGATGGAAATTCTTCGATTGAATTAATTACTGAAGATAATTCTTTAGTGAGTTTTGATTGGTCTGGTTTTTTGGGTAAATCCATTTTTTCAAGTTCGGGAAATACTTGTAATGTTTTGAAATAAAATCGTTACTGAATACTTGCAGTTTAGGCTTAAATGTACGAATGAGATCTATCATAACGATAATTGTTTTGTTTGCGCCTTGAAGTTTCACGTTCAATTGATTGAAATGCTGGCACCTGTCATTAAAAGACATTAATTTTGAAAGCCACGTAACACCCATCAATTAAGAGTATTGTTCCATTTTTCCCTCATTTTGTAAAAATAGTCTGATTTCTTCGAAGCAATCACCAAATCTTTGAAGTACGTTACCGCGGATCAACCCGCGTACATTGTTATACATCAGTACTCGTAAGTCATTGCGCACCGAGTTGACTTCATCCAACAAAGCATCAAATGTTTGCTTACTTAAAGACTGCGACGATGTAAGATTCACTATTTTTGTGACTACATCCATTATATTATCATCGAAGGTGAATAAACCCTCTGCACACAAAGCTTGTTGATGTATGGTGCAGTAGAATTCAAGAATTGGATGTCCTATTTGTGTTTGGAATTAACTGATAAAACCATTTATTTTGTCCACCGTACTTGGAGCAGCATCAATCGTTATCGAAACAATTTTGCTTAAATCTACGTCTTTCTTAGTAAGTAAATTTTTAACAGCCGTACAAATATCTGTGCCCTTAGTAGTTGTTGGTAACGATGTTATAGCAATCAATTCTTCCTTGATCTCGTTTACTACACAAAATCGAGCTAAAATAGTTAAACGAGCAGATTTAATTACAGCTGTACTTTCGTCGAGACGCAACAATATAAAAGGAGATGACTTGATGTCATGTCATTTGTTTGTTGTTCTTTTACATTTTTTGCCGGTTTTAGTATTCTGTTGTTTATTGAGTTTTGGATAAAGGAGACTCTTTCACACGCTGAATTATCTTACCTTTATTTTCAAAGGCTTCAAAAAGTGAAGGGGATCATGATAACCAGGCTTCCTTCAAAGATCGTCCCTCATTACAACGTTTACCGTGCCGAACAATAACATTTGCAGACGAAAATCTTGCGGCACCATCCTCGATAACATACTTAACCAAAGGCGTCGATTGTTTCTCTCTTTAATTCTTTATGATCTGGTTTGCTTTTTTATTTCATAGTGCCATTTTACAGGTGATGTTGTACATAACACTGCTCCAGAACATAAAACACACCACTTTATCATCTTTATTAATCATGCCATATTTCTCACTCCACCAAGGTTGAAATTCTCTATGACACTTATCTTGCACTTTTTTTTTTACCAAACTAGCCATGCTGAATAGTTGTAAATACACCTCAAACAAATTTAAACAAGCAGCCGTTTTAGCGAAATCAGTTTAAAAACCGCAAAAACTATGCGTGATTGGTAAAATCAGTCAACTACGTCAGCAAAAACAAGTGAATAAGTGAGCTTAGTGCCCCGCCCGCGCTTGCTCACTCAGTTCGTTCCGTCAGAAATTTGCTTGAAATTTACCTCTTTTGCCCAATCTGCAGACGTGCAGGCACGGGTAGTTTCGTTCACAAGGAACTTTTTAATGTGAATTATGTAGACGAAAAAAAAATTACTTATATCGATTAAGTACCTACTTAATTAATGCCGTGCCTAAATTATTTGGTCGCGTGCGATTGGTTCGCCATCCCTGCACTATACCAATGTCTGGTTACCTGTGATTCAGGTTGTTCGCAGGCAGAATACCTTAGGTACCGTATTCGTACTGTACTTCTTAACAGTCATGAACATTTCAATGTAAACACTGTCCTTAAGGGCAATGATGACTAATAACAATAATAATAATAATACTATAGGTAACAAAAGAGCCCATAAAAATCAGTTTTCTGCAGCATTATTAGTGACAATGCACTGGTCCTGTGTTTGAGAAGCCCTGTTCTATACCACACAGCTAAGAGAACTCATTATGTCCACTTGACCAGCACTACTTGTCCTTTTGTATTAAACTAACAAGTGACTATACGAGAACAGACCTAGGAAACTACTGCCAAACATTTTTATAATAAACAACGCCAAAATGTACAAAGTGATAGTATTAGATTTAGATTATAAAATTATTTAAGGAGAAAAAATATGGTATATATCAATTTTTGTTGTTTCTTAGTGTTTACAGTGTTATCGAAAATCACACTTCGCTTTATAATTAACCACTGTGAAGATAATTATAATTCATTTACTACCATTTCAAACGAACAAAGTCATCTGTGGAATAAAATAACAAATATTGTTTTTATAGCTTGAGTGATAGCAGCCTAGCTTTGGTGTAGTTACGAAAGTGATGCTTATGTGAGGTACCCATAAGTAGTGCTTATGAGAGGTGTGTTTTTACCGAAGAGGCTTTTAACATCTTAGGGTTTAATGGCGATAATAGTCATCAGCATGTCAAAAATATTGACAACGTATGCATTGTGGGAGTATCGTTGATTTTGATTTATAGTTTAATTATTTTGGTCAAGATGAATATGCCTTTACTTTCTTTGGTTGTTTTATCTTCAGTTTTTTTTTTTTTTTGTCACAAGCCATTATTTCCCTTTATAACTAACCGAAATCAATAAATTATATACCACTTTAAAGATTAATGTGTCTGCTATGGGCATATCATATTTTAAGAAAATAATTTTTCAAATTCGACCCTCAATGTTAAAAAATATCAATATTTCTAAAACGCTATTTTTTGTATCAAGAGCCATTTATCTCCCTGAACACCTAACTCAAATCGTTAAATGAAGTATTATTTTAAAAATTAAGATTTTCGCTTTGGTGACCTCATATAATAACACAGGTTTTTTTTAATTTATTTTTTAATTCGACTCTTAATGGGTAAAAGTATAAAAAATTTTACAACGCTTCTTTGTGTCACGAACCATTTATCTCTTTAGAAACTAAAATCTCTGCCGTGGTAAAATCATAATTAAAGAAAGTAATTTTTCGGAGTTGAAGGGCAAAATTGTTATTATTTCCAAAACGAAATTTTTTTTCGCGAAATATTTATCTTCGTTGTTATCTAACCGAAATCGAAAAATGATGTTTTATTTTAGAGATTGAGGTTGTGAGTGCACACAGATATCGCGCTATCACGTCGAGGTGGCGAATGTCGAAACAGAGGAATTATTTAATTTGGTGCGCGAAGAAAATTATTTATTTCATTCACGCCACCCCGACTAAAAAAACAACAGGAAAAGTGAAACTTGGATTGAGATTGCGGTGAAAATGAAAGAAACGTGCAATTGCTAATTGAATTACTATTTATTTATTTAAAAGCATTTTATTTTGCTTATCATTTGAATTACATTACTTATATAAGTATTATTTATTTGTTATGTTTTTTTTTTTTGCAACTTATTTACTTCCTCTTTTGACATATAACATATAATTCTGTTTATTTAAGTAAACAGTAAAGTAGTAAGGACGTATGTTTATGATACGTTTAAATATCAATTACAAAATTAAAGTAAACTACGAACTGATCTTTTACTTGAACTTGATCTCTGTTTTTTCGGCGTTGTATTTGAGAACGCCGTTCTAGACACGTTTGGACTATCTGACATTTCATCATTTGTGATATCTGCAGCATTATTACATCGAAGATAACTGGACAAGCAACATACTGCATTTACAACATGTACTGCAGTTTCGATTTCCGTCTCCATTGCTTCTTTTTTTTTTTTTTTTGCCAATATTATTTTCAACGACAGGTGGCGCTCAACTAAGCCGTTATTAAGTATTTTCTTTCATCGTCTGTCGGAAAAGGGTGCATTAAATAGGCCTGCAGTGCGAAACATTCGTCTCTACAAATACATGAGGGACGGGGTATCCATACTAGGCAATGGTTTCGGATATAGAATGGTTTCACAGTGAACGAATTCACAATGAATAGAGGAATTTTGAATGATGCTAGTGTCGCTGTGTCGGCCTTAGCTGTCAATATCAACTGCAAGGAACTTTAAATCGGGATCAACAACTGCCAGTAGAACAATGGGAAAAAAGTTACGGAAATAGCTTGAGCCTATGTTGTTACGACATTTTACTATCACGTGTTTTCCGTTCACACTTCCAATGCCATTCCGAAAGTTCCAAAGTTCTCTGAACCCTCCTCATCAATCGGTCAGAACAGTTAAATACGAAGGCTGTGAAACGTCCCCGTTACTTCCTTCACTACGTACGCCGGAGACAGTTGTATGATGACCACGAAGGAAAAAGCGATAGTTTGGTGCGAGTCACCTGTGCCCAAATACCCCATCGTTTCGAGTGCCATTTGTTCTTCACATTGGATCGCCTTGTACAGCCAGCGCTGTGTTTGACATCATAAGAACGCGGCCCTTCATTTCTAAACGATATAGATAAATAACATATCATTTTAAAGATTAAGTTCTATGCCGTAGTCACATCATATTTTAAGAAAGGAACTTTCGGAATTCCACCCAAATTCGTCCCTATTACAACCCCCCGGTTCACTGTATTCGTGAAATTTTCGCACGGGTAATAGTTTATTAAAAAGGACTAAGGCGGCCAGTGCTATGAATATTTGAGTATTCCTATGAGAAACGTGAATTCAACAAACTAGCAGTCATCGTTGGTACGGGGGAACACAGAATTCCAAGGTCACATACCTAAGCAAACAGTGTTCCCTGTCACAATATTCGTAAATGGGAAACACAGGTAGAAACAGCAGATAGCCACCAAAAGCTTTTAGCGATGTAAATAATTTCCGTTTACGACAGTCTGGCGACTAAATATCTGACAGGCTAACCAGCCCCTTGGGAAATAAGCACTGTAATTTTAACAGGATGCGTTGAATTTTCATTTCGCTACACGCGATAACGAAAACAGATTCAGAATCCTGTTCTGGCGGAAATAAACGAAACTCAATGGTGCAGCCAGCCTATCTCTGCCCCGTAAAGCAGCAGTGAATGTTAAGCCAATAAGGAATTTGTGTAAAGTTAGAACCATGTCACGTGTCAGATTTCGATCGCAAATTAACAGCGACCAGAGATATCATTAGAAGAAATTCGAGGTTATGTCCACAATTTAATAGCTAAGCAACTGCTACCAAAGTAGTTGCCATAATACATTAATTAAGTTTGCTTTTCGTAGCATTTCATAGTTAGCAAAAAAAATTGATAAACTCTACGGCTGAAGAAAACGTGGAACTGCTTTTCAGTAAGATGTTGCAAATGAAATCAAAATTAAAATATCAAAAAAAAAAAAAAAAAAAAAAAAAAAACATAAATTAATCATGGTCTCTGCTGTAACCACGAATGCCAAGTGTCATTCACCCTAGGCTAAATTAAAATTTAATTAAAACTTTCACTAATGTTGTTGCTTGAGCAAAGTTTATACTTTACGTTTTATTTACTATTTACGTATTTTACTGACCACTTTCGCTAATGATATTTGTTCATGTTCGCTGCACGTGAGTTATTAGGTTATTTAAAGTGGACATCAGACCAAATATGTTACCGAATCGAGTATCCTGGCAATTCATTTCTTTGGAGTTGCTCAACTCTTTAATAATCAGGAATCTGCATTAAGTTCTCTGGCCGTTACTATGAACAAAGACTATATTATGAAAACGCAGGCTCAACAAAAAACAACGTGATGCTTTCGAAGCAAACAGGAATTCTTCAAAAGAGTGAACTTTAAGGGTCGAATACAAGTCACGTCTGTATTTCCTCAAGTTCGAGTCTACGACCTTTGAAACAATTATACGACAGCGCGATCGTACTTGTTTAATATGTACATCAAATAATACTTCTGAGTTCTTCAAGCTCAAGAGATTATATTTACCCTAAGGGCGAAACACAGGTCAAGTTCTATATGGTCACAAACTGTCACAATCATTGACTCTAACAACAGGAACTATTTTAGACCCGTGACGATACGCAAAACACGGTCACAGGTTTACACTACTTCACAATAATTCTGTCCGCTCGTTGGACCGAACCAAGGCAATTGACAAAGGGACTGACCTTTGATTGGTGGAACAGAAGGATGGACGAGGCTGGAGGAAGGGCAACAAGAGTTCTGTGGGAGTGATGGGGTTGTTAAGTTCCGAACTGTTGGGCAGACTGGTCGAATTGACAGCTTGGCCTCAAAAGAAGCTCGAGTGGTCGCGATCAGATAGCTGTATTTTTCGTAGACGTTGGAGATGTTCAGACGTGGCTGTTGACAGCTGACAATGTAGGGTGGTGAAAAAACTGGAATGGACTTCCTTCCGGTCGGACATTTCGTAAACTGTTTGCACTGATACTTGTTCCTCTGTCACCATGAGTGAAGAAATGATCTGAGTTTAGCCGTGTGCATTTAGTGAATCCAAAATTGAACTGAATGCTGAAATTTTCATATAAACTTAAAGCAAAAATAACCATAGCCTGTTCGTGCCATTTTCTTAACGTATTTGTTAAAAATCATGTAAAATCGTTTTCTACTGCTTTAAAATAATTTTTAATGTTGTCATAGAACATTCACTTTCATAACCTGTCCATCGTTTATGTAGGGCAGAGGTGTTGTGTTTACAAATTTTTATTGTTCGTGTTGTTTAACAATAAATACACATAATGTCTGGTGGTGATGTTTCATTTGTGAGTTGATATGTGTGGTCTCTAGTATTCGCCCTTCATTTTGTAACGACATCAGTGGGAGTGATATTTATTTTTGTAGGTGGAACATTCAGTTCCATTCTATTCTCCTGGGAGAGGAAGTAATTTAAATGTTTTACCACAAGCGTGTGATTTTTGTTGTAACCACTATTTCTAATTACAATTAGTTGGTAATCGATGGCAGGACAGTGAAACGATTGTACGATGATACGGAAAATAAAGTTCTGACACCATGTAGTGTTATTGTAGATCTCTTACTATTATTATTACTCCGCGATTCACTAAAAGTGTGTGGCAGAGGGTGCATTCCACCTATCCGAACGGGTAATAGTTTGTACGGGATATGGCAGGAGGCACCCATGGGCTATTGTGAGGAACCATCCCAGCATTCGCGTGAATTGATCCGGGAAAACCATGAAAAACCCAGATCAGGATGGCCGTAGATCTTTATCGAAAGCTACTCCTGTCGAATTTTAAGTTTACTCGCCCAGTAAATCTTTTTGTTCCATTCTCTAATCGCTTGTGGAAAAAATGAATGCAGAAAAGAATCGGTTCTGGCCATGATTTCTCTTTCACGGTCATTCCGAGGTACGAATGTTGCTGGTAGCAATATTTGTTTGCTGTCATTCTGAAATATGTCAGTCATGAATTTTTCAATTATCCTCCGTCAAGAGCAACGCCTTCGGTGTTCCAGGTCTTCCCAACCTAACTCCTTCAACATCGCACTTACACTTTCCCTCCAACTATATGTACCTGTCACGAATCGGGCGGCTCTTGTTTGGACCTTATCTAATGCCTCCATTAACCCCTTTTGATGGAGACCTCAAACAGAACAATAATATTCTAAGTGAGGACGCACTAGTGACTTATATGCAATCGATTTGACTTCAGGAGTGCATTGTTTTAAATTACGACCTAGAAATCGGAGCATACAATTTGCTTTCCCAATTACATTCTCGATATGTTTATTCCACGACAAATTATTATGAATTGTTAACCCTAGGTATTTAGCGGAATCTACCGTTCTAAGGACAGTGCCATTAATTGTAAATTCAGAGCTAGATGGTGTCACCTTTTTACTCACGTGCATGACAGCACTTTTTGGCGTTTAACTCCAATATTATTGTCTTGTAACAAAGCGCAGTCTTCCGGGGTTTTGATTTCACGATAAATAATAGCATCATCGGCAAATAATCTTTTCATCCCCCTTATTATGTCACACAAATCATTAATGTATATGAGAAATAACAGAGGTCCTATAACGCTTCCCTGGGGAACCCCGGACCTCACCTCGACAAGTGATGAACTCTCACCGTCGAGAACTACACACTGTGTTCTGCCTTTCCGAAAGTCTGCAACCCAGTCGCATATTTGTCTAGATATGCCGTAGCCACGAAGTTTCCTAAGTAACCTAGTGTGAGGCACAGCGTCTAAAGCTTTTCTTAAATCTAATAAAACTATATCAACTTGGGATTGCTCACCCATGATACGGCACAAGTCGTGAATTAAAAGTGCAAGTTGTGTTTCGCAGCATCGGCCTTTTCTGAATCCATGTTGATTTTGGGATTAAAAGCTCATCTTCATCCAAAAACCGCATGACATTAGAATAGATGATGTGTTCTAAAATCCTACAAAATGTTGATGTTAACGAGATCGGTCTATAATATTGAGGATCATTAACATTCCCATTTTTAAACACTGGACTTACGATGGCGGTCTTCCATTCGGCTGGTATTTTTCCTTGATCCAAGGAGGCGGTATATAATTTCATGAAAAAAGGTGCAATTTACTTTGCGTACCTAGAGTAGAATCTTGTAGGAATACCGTCTGATCCGGGAGCCTTATTGGTTTTTACATTCATAAACAGTTTAGTTATTCCATCAAGATCAAGAACGACATCATTCATAATTTTGTTGGTACGATTGGCAAATGTCGGAATCTCCTCTGAGTTTTCTGTCGTGAAAGCTGTGACATGATTTCTTTTAGCTTTGTCTGCTGGCATCAATTTGAACTCCGCATATTGTTATGGCTCGACGGGAATGACTGCCGGTGTGTTTGTTAATTAGATGTTAGGAGCTGCTGTGATGTAAGTGTATGGTCGGTAGCAGTAATCTATCAGAAAAAAGTAAATTATCTCATTTTCGAGATGTGTAGCATTTTTTGGTTTTCTGATAGTATTTTTAAATTTTTACAAAACACAAATATTGTGGGTGACAGAGGGTGCTAACCACCAATCCTAATTCTGTGCATTCCAATCACGAACAGAACTAGGTGAGAAAGAATACGTAAAAGCATCAGTACCGCATCTTATTTCTCTAATCTTATCCCTCCTGTCATTGCGACCTAAGTAGCTTGGCAGAAGAAGTACGAGTATTTGATTGCACTCGCACATTATTTTCCCATTTTTTCCAATAAATTCAAACAAAAACGACGTCGTCTTTCCGCTAGATAATCCCAGTCCAATCCACGTATCAGCTCTGTGACACTTACGTAAGGACTATAACTAGCAGTCACGAATCGAGCGGCTCTCCTCTGTACTTTCTCTAACGTGTTAATCAGTTCCTTGCGATACAGATCCCAAACTATGTTACAGCGGTCCTCAGAGCCAGTCCTGAACGAAATTATATTTTAAGAATTACTTGAAGCAAGCAGGGCGTTGAGTGAATATGGTTTTTTATATTTTTTGTAATTAACTATGATTTTGTGTAAATGAATATTGTTTTATGTAAAGAAACTATGGGAATACTATTTAATATGTTCAAAAACAGTATTATACACGAAACATTGATTAAAAGTTTGTAATTGTAAGTGCTGATGTGATCTACTATGTTTGGAGGACAATTTCCAACAGTTTGGACTGATTTATGTGCATAATTTTGTGTGTAAATATCTTTAATTTTCATTTCTGTGCGTTTCATAACGATTGTAAATGATTTTCTAATACTTCTGATTGTTTCTAATATGATTTCAATTTTTATCCTATTGTTAGAGTTCGAGAAACGTCGGTCGGAAGTCTTTGAATTACTCTGGGATTTTCTGTAACGCATATATAAGCGATCGGCAGATACGTTGAGACTGGTTGAGATTTTGTTTTGAAATGTTTAGTTTTGAAGGAGTTTCAAGTTGTAATCGCTGGAGTATTTGTTTACATTTTTACGTAGTATATTTGTACAAAGTTCGATGTCTTTGAAAAAAATAGAAAATACTTCTGCTTGGACTTACTAATTCATTTAGCTGTCAATGTCCTTCTGGTGGGTAATCTGGTGAGCGGTGACATCAAAGAGGTTTGTGTAACCCGCGGAGCCCGCCTGGTTGTCGCCTCGCCGAGACCCCCGGCTGAATGCTGCACAATTACGGGGCGCATTGTAGCAGAGTAATTTGTGTGTCGGCCACAATTATCTGGCCTCCCTCCGGCCCCATTGATTACGTGGACGCAATTACCTGTAGCCTTGATCCGAATATAATTCAGGCCCGCTGGTTACATCGGGGGAAGGCCGCATGGCCAACTCGCAGGAGCAATGGGAACTCCAGACTAACTCTGTTAACACTGTACAAAGTCCCCGCCTGCGAGTGGTCTAGATGTTTAATGACATCTGGTTCACAACGAATTCTGGTGTCCCAACTAAAAGAAAATGAGATTCGATTGAATCTTGTAACCTTTCGCGAAATATCCCATTGAATTAAGCAAGTCATCAAACTAAACAGAAAAGACTAGAAATCTGCAGGTATTCATTGAAGAATGGTCCAATATTATGCTTGAAACTGTATGAGTCAAATGGAAGTTTTCAATCTTCAGGCAGTACTCGTATCTATAAACTATAAGGAACGTTAAAACAAAACAAGGGAGCCAGAGTCTACATTGTGCAGACCGATGACTGAATGGTAGGTAATATCGTTACGTCAGTAACTAAGAAGGGGTTTCCGACAAGAGCGCGGAAGTCCACATGCCCGCCGCTAGAGGGTCACGAAAGCAAGTGCGTGCATATAAAGCTAGCAGAAGCATGCGTCAGTCTTCCAGAGTTCATTCGTGTTGTAAGGAGTAAAATTGAGGCGTCAAAAGAAGAGAAAAGTGGTGTTGTTCGTTTTCTGACAGCGGAAGGAGTAATGGGAACGTATATTCATCGAAGAATGTCACAAGTGTACGGTGAACACTGCATGTCCCTTGCAAGGCTCAAGGCGCGGAACAAGCGCTTGAGGAAAGGACGGGTGTCGTTAGCCGATGATGCACGGTCTGGAACACCACACCGCATTACCGATGGCATCGTCCAGCTGGTTGATGGACTCGTTACCCAGGACCGCCGAGTTACAGTGAAAGACGTAGCCGCCGAGGTCGGATTGAGCGTCGGGAGTGTTCACACCATCACGACAGAAAGACTGAACTGGCGCAAAATGTGCGCCCAAATTATGCCCCACATTCTTCAACCATATCAGGAAGCATGTCGAATGGCCCACTGTCTTGATCATCTGCAGTGCTATGCCAGAGAAGGGAATGAGTTCCTGGCACGAGTGGTGGCTGGAGATGAGTTCTGGGGTCATCACTTGGAACTAGAATCGAAACGACAATGTATCCAGTGGGTCACCACCACCAACAAAATCATCCACACAAGTGCGGAAAAGGTTGTGCTGACGTTCTTCTTCGACAGAGACGGTCCCCTTCTGATAGACTTCCTGTAACACGGGAGCATAGGGTTTGTCCTCTGCTGTGAGGGGCAAACGATTCCCCTCGGACGACGACGTCAAGCAGTACGTGCGGAACTGGTTCACATCGCAGCCCCAGGAATTTTACGAGCAGTTCGTTTTTGCACCCTCTCCAACTCCTGTATTTGATACTCAAAATGTGGGTCCCATACTACACTACCATATTCGAGCAATTGTCTGACCAAAGTTCTGTAACCCAATTCCTTTACTTCTCTCGTACATTCCCTCATAACAACATGTGCAGAATTTTGAAAACTTTTCTTACTTCCTGTCCGATGTGTCCTGTCCAGTTATGCTTGTTATCAAATGTATTGCCAAGATATTTACATTTAAAGTCTTCAGCAAGCAACTCTTTCCCCTCCTTATAATCATAATCAACCTTTAGTTTTTTATTTGTGTATCTAATAAGCGTACTCATCTTTGCATTTATCTTCATACCATATTTACCATCCCAACTAGATATCCTGTCTCGATCACTTTGCAACTGTTTACAGTCCTGTACCAGTTTTAATCTTTTATATAGCACTAGCCTCGTACCCGCGACTTCGTACGCGTGGATTAAGATTTTTTTGCCAGAATTAAATATAGTAAGTTGTTGGTAACGAAGGATTAGTCCCAAACAATATCGAGTCGGCATAATATGACAGGAAAGCTATCACTATATCATTCTACCGTCGAACCTGCCTCTTGAAGAGAATTAATTTCCAACATATTTCTGTCACTATTCGATAAGATCTCAAAATTTCGTGACTACAACTGTTAATCATAATGGAAAAAATATCCTGTGCCCTTCATACACATTTCCTTATAAAATTACATCACAACAATGTCGTCAAAACGTAACAAAAAGACAGAGAATTACTTCCGTATTTATAATAATATTACTGTGGTTCACACTCACACACTGACTGTGAACAACACCTGAGGGATCATTATAACGTAAAAAGTGTACACCTACAACATTGCAAGACTACCTACGATTTGCCTCGCATTGCGCCCCTAACTTTCTAATATCTACAGTTCAACATTCAATACGAATAACCTACGATCCAGGCTTGACTCTTACGATGAAAAACAATTTTTAAAAATCTTAGCCTCCACGTAGATTTCAACCGGAGACCACGACGTTCGTAAGCAAGGTCTTTAGCCACTGAGCTTCCAGCTCACTACACGGAAACACGGTCTGAAGACGTGCATATCCAACGTGTCTGTCGATCGCCGTATTTCCAAGTTATGAGAATCAATTCCAACATATTTCTGTCACCATTCGATAAGGTCTCAAAATTTCGTGACTACAACTGTTAATCATACTGGAAAAAAATATCCTGTGCCCTTCATAAAGATTTCCTTATAAAATTCCAACACAACGATATAGCCATTTGGTCGTCATAACGTATCAATAAGACAGAGACTTACATCTCTAATTATAATAATAATATTACTGTGCTTCACACTTACACACTGACTGCGAACAAAACCTGAGGGATCATTATAACGTAAAAAAGTATACACCTACAACATTGCAAGAATACCTACGATTTGCCTCGCATTGCACCCCTAACTTTCTAATATCTACGGTTTAACATTCAATCCGAATAACCTACGGCCCAGGCCTGACTCTTACGATGAAAAACAATTTTTAAAAATCTTATCCTCGACTGAGATTTGAACCGAAGACCACGACGTTCGTAGGCCAGCGCTTTAGCTACTCAGCTGCCAGGCCACTACGGGGAAACTCGGTACGGAGTCGTCCACATCCAACGTGTCTGTCTACCTCCGTATTTCGAAGTTATGAGACAAATGTGTTATTTATACAGATAATTTTTTAACCAGATGTAGACAGTTTTTTTCTCCTTGTTTCAAAGGATAAGTGTACAAAGTTTCATCCAGAACGGATAAAAACTGTGGATTTGTACAAACAAAAAAAAAACAAAAAAACAAACCAACAAACAAACATATATTCATCTTTATATATAAAGATTACTGTGGTTCACACTTACACACTGACTGCGAACAAAACCTGAGGGATCATTATAACGTAAAAAAGTATACACCTACAACATTGCTAGAATACCTACGATTTGCCTCGCATTGCACCCCTAACTTTCTAATATCTACGGTTTAACATTCAATCCGAATAACCTACGGCCCAGGCCTGACTCTTACGATGAAAAACAATTTTTAAAAATCTTATCCTCGACTGAGATTTGAACCGAAGACCAAGGCGTTCGTAAGCCAGCGCTTTAGCTACTCAGCTGCCAGGCCACTACGGGGAAACTCGGTACGGAGTCGTCCACATCCAACGTGTCTGTCTACCGCCGTATTTCGAAGTTATGAGACAAATGTGTTATTTATACAGATAATTTTTCAACCAGATGTAGACAGTTTTTTTCTCCTTGTTTCAAAGGATAAGTGTACAAAGTTTCATCCAGAACGGATAAAAACTGTGGATTTGTACAAACAAAAAAAAAAAAAACAACAAACAAACAAACAAACATACATTCATCTTTATATATAAAGATTACTGTGGTTCACACTTACACACTGACTGCGAACAAAACCTGAGGGATCATTATAACGTAAAAAAGTATACACCTACAACATTGCTAGAATACCTACGATTTGCCTCGCATTGCACCCCTAACTTTCTAATATCTACGGTTTAACATTCAATCCGAATAACCTACGGCCCAGGCCTGACTCTTACGATGAAAAAACAATTTTTTAAAATCTTATACCCGACTGAGATTTGAACCGAAGTCCACGACGTTCGTAAGCCAGCGCTTTAGCCACTCAGCTGCCAGGCCACTACGGGGAAACTCGGTACGGAGTCGTTCACATCCAACGTCTCTGTCTACCGCCGTATTTCGAAGTTATGAGACAAATGTGTTATTTATACAGATAATTTTTCAACCAGATATAGACAGTTTTTTTCTCCTTGTTTCAAAGGATAAGTGTGTAAAGTTTCATCCAGAAAAGGATAAAAACTGTGGATTTGTACAAACAAAAGAAAAAACCAACAAACCAACAAACAAACATACATTCGTCTTTATATATAAAGATTACTGTGGTTCACACTTACACACTGACTGCGAACAAAACCTGAGGGATCAATATAACGTAAAAAAGTATACACCTACAACATTGCTAGAATACCTACGATTTGCCTCGCATTGCACCCCTAACTTTCTAATATCTACGGTTTAACATTCAATCCGAATAACCTACGGCCCAGGCCTGACTCTTACGATGAAAAACAATTTTTAAAAATCTTATCCCCGACTGCGATTTGAACCGAAGACCACGACATTCGTAAACCAGCGCTTTAGCCACTCAGCTGCCAGGCCACTATGGGGAAACTCGGTACGGAGTCGTCCACATCCAACGTCTCTGTCTACCGCCGTATTTCGAAGTTATGAGACAAATGTGTTATTTATACAGATAATTTTTCAACCAAATGTAGACAGTATTTTTCTCCTTGTTTCAAAGGATAAGTGTGCAAAGTTTCATCGAGATCTGATGAAAACTGTGGATTTGTATGAAGAACAAACAAACCAACAAACAAACAAACAAACAAACATACATTCATCTTTATATATAAAGATTATACCGTCTGCAAACAATCTAATGTCTCACAGTAAACAATCAACACAATTATCCATTAGAATAATACTTGTTTTTGCGCACATATTACAATAACGTATATCTACCAGCCTTTTTAATAACGTTTACCCATGAGTTGGTCATTGTGTTTGTGTAATGGTTTATGCTGTCCAACAATAAAGCTTTTGTAAATTCGATAAACATAATATAAAAAATAAGAGGTTGCGAATATTTTGGGGAAAAGTAAGATTATGCCTAATTATTTCTAAAAAGAGAAAATATAGTTTGTCACATGTTACTGTATTCATCACGGACAGGTATGTAGAAGAGTCGAACGAAAAAAGTATGCAGAAAAGCCGGAACTCTCGGTTTTCGTAATTTCTGGGGGCTGCCCCAATTGTTTTAATGAAAACGTCAATGTTTGGCTGTGCTGCCCATACACTCGCTGCGTCACTGCAAGTTGTTTTGTGGTCGTGACCGATGAATGTTGAATTATTCTCTTTGAATTGTGCATTATATACATTCGTGCCAGATATTTGTAGACTATTTTTGGCTGTAAATTTTTCTCATACAACACGAAATTTTAAGAAAAACTACGAATTTTCAGACTTTTCCACTCTGCGCAGTAGTCTACTAGCCATTCCCCTTGTCACTTTCTATCGGTACAGTGTGGCCAATCCGTGATGTATCATACTGTATTACCTACCGGTGTTACCTAAATTATTCTTATTATTTCGCTGCTGTTACGGTTTTATTACTTAATATTGATAGTTTATTATTTATTCTCTGAGATGGTTTTTAATTTTAACAAGGGTATTTCATGAATTACAGATTGTAATATATTCAATTGAAATACAATTAAATTTTATTTTTGAAACACATGGAATGAAAAACAGGAATGTTTAATTAAAAAATTGGGATCTACACTCCATAAAAAAGGAAGAGATAATTAAGTTACAAATCACTTAAAGAAAACAAAAATCGGGCCATGAGCCACCCAAAATGAAAAGTATTTTCCTCTTTCACCGACTATTGTTAGTTGTTCGAGTTGTATTGGCTACAGGGCGCTTATGGGCATGCAGTGTCCACGAGAAACGAAAAACACATACGTCCGGAAGCTTTTGTTGCACGAACCACAGAACCTGGCTTCACTACCACACTACTCTCGATCGCCACCTCTAGCTACCCCCTCCAGTCCCCGCAAGTGTCGTCATCTCTTGCAGAATCAGCCCCTCTTGTCTCGAGCCATACTCCGACATCAAATATTGACAATCATTACGGAATGTTCATGCTTCTTTCTTACTGGTTTTCTACCAATACTTCATGTGCACAAACCAAATAGAATCATGCTCACGCTTATTTTTTTTTACGCAAACTAATATTTGCCTTATACACAGAAGAGCCAAAGAAACCGGTATAGGCGTGCGCATACAAACACAGAGATATGTAAATACTCAGAGTACGGCACTGCGGTCGGCATGTCGTCTATAATACAACAGGTGTCTGGCGAGAACGGTTACTGCTGCTACAATGGCAGGTTATCACGATCTAAGTGAGCTTGAACGTGGTGTTATAGTCGGCGCACGAGAGATGGGACACAGCATCTCCGAGGTAGCGACGAGGAGGTGGGGATTTTCCCATTCGACCATTTCACAAGTGAACCCTGAATATTGGAAATCCGGTAAAACATCAAATACCCGACATTGCTGCGGCCGTAAAAAGATCCTGCAAGAACGGGTCCAACGACGAATCGTTCAACGTGACAGAAGTGCAACCCTTCCGAAAATTGCTGCGGATTTCAATGCTGGGTCATCAACAAGTGTCAGCGTGCGAACCATTCAACGAAACATCATCGATATGGACTTTTGGAGCCGAAGGCCCACTCGTGTACCATTGCTGAGCGCATGACACAAAGCTTTACGCCTCGCCTGGGCCCGTCAACACCGACATTGGTCTGTTGATCATTAGAAACATGTTGCCTGGTCTGACGAGTCTAGTTTCCTATTGTATCGAGCGGATGGACGTGTACGGGTATGGAGATAACCTCATGAATTCATGTACCCTGCATGTCAGCAAGAAACTGTTCAAGCTGGTGTAGGCTCTGTAATTGTTTGGGGTGTGTGCAGTTGGAGTGACCCGGGACCCCTGATACTTCTAGATACGACTCTGACAGATGACACGTACGTACGCATCCTGGCTGATCACCTGCATCCATTCCATTTTACGGAACGAAACTATGTAAATACTATTTAATATGTTCAGGGACCGTGCTATGCATGAAAAATTGATTAAAAGTTTTTAATTCTAACTATTGATGTCAGCTACGATATTAATAGGACAATTTTGTGACGGTTTGGACTTGTTTATGTAGATGATTTTGTGTGTAAACATCTTCAGTTTTCATTTGTGTGCGTTTCATAATGATTGTGAATGATTTTGTATTAATTCTGATCGTTTTAATGTGATTTTAATTGTGTAAGTATTGTTACAATTCGAGGCACGTCGGTCTGATCTCTTTGGATTATTCAGGAATTTTCTGTAACGCCTGTATAAGTGAACGGCAGAGACGAATTAGTTAGTTGAGTTTCAGTTTTGAAGGTGTTGCAAGTTAGAATCGCTGGAGTATTTATTTGCATTTAGTATCTTTGTATGAAGTACGATGTCTTCGAAAAATAATATACAAACTTGAAAGTGATTCTCCTGGAACTAATTAATTCATTTAAAACGAGATAGCTATCAAAATCGGGCTCGAGTGATTTGATAAAACCATGGAACTCCGAAATCAGGATGGTTGGACGGGGATTCGAACCTGCGATCTCCCGTATGGGAGCTCAGAGCTCACCGCTCACGCACCACAGTCGGTAAATTACTGCTGAGAAAGATATACTAGTTTCACATATGTCTCCAGTACCTTTCGCGTACAAATCTTACTTGCTTTTGTTCAGAAAAATATGTGTGTATTATTCACTAATAGGCCGCCATGGGCATCACTGATGTTATTGAGTAGTGCCACAGCGCTGTTTCCTCCTCACATGTCTAGGATTTCGTATCTTCCGAATGAAAGAAGGGACCCTGAACATACAGTCTTGTGTTCTTTTCTGTAGGCTGGAGGTAAATCTATGAATTTGTCTCGCCGACATACTGTGACGTGATATGCGTATGATATACGCGTATCACGCTTTTTGGAGCACACAGTTTTATCCGATTTTTATGGAACTTTGCACTCGTATACATTAGAACAAATAGAAAAAATACTGTTTACATTTGATTTACAAGAATCTAAACCCTCACCTCCTCCCCTCCCCTCCCCCCTACCTTAATTTCTGTAAACGTTGTTCACACAAACTAACCGTTTTTGATCCGATTTTGATAGTACCTAGCACGAGTATGTTTTAAAAGAAGGCGGTGTTGTAGATCTGCGGTTATGCCGCTTACTTCTGAAATTTACTCTCTTCCGTGGCGAGTTCAAATCCCCCGGCGAACAGGAATATTTAGTGTTGTACTAGTTTACTGGCAGAGTACGTGGGTTTGCGCGGGCTGCCTGTTGTTCATTTATTGCTTTAAAATCTTCAAATCTAAACGCACGTTACGACCAAAGTATATCCGACTCTTTTCTTCACTAATGTGCTTGATAATGAGCACAAACTTGGACCGTTCCACCTACACCAGCGTGCTCGGGGTAATTTTGTATTGGAAAAGTAAGAATAATCACGCTTGTCCTCTTCAATTCACGGAAGGATATCAACACAATTGAGTCTTAAGAAGTAAGTCCCTACATAAATCATAGGTAGATATACTTTTTTTCCCCTTGAAATGGTATTCGGCGTTTTAGCCATTCAGGCGGCATCATCAGCGTTTAATTTACCTCGAGTGTGTTCGACTCTTCTATTGTTAGTGAAAACAGGACGAACACGACATTTAATTAAAACCACCCGTGCCCTGGACCCGACTCGAACCGGCGACCTCTGCAACGAGAAGCCAGCCCGCTAACCAGCGCTATCGCGGCACTGGCCGCGTCCTGGTCGCTCGCTGGGTGACATCCACTCCACGCGCATTCTATTCCGCTGACGTCACTGCATCACACACTACAGTTACACCGTAATACTCATCACCAATCACAACTTACCGTTTTTCGGGTTCTTTTATTTTGTTTCTTTTTTGCTTTTAACTTTTCGCATCGTCTACGTCGAGGCCATTATAGGCGAGGAAAGAACGGGAATGAAATTAGGCCAGTAACTTTTGAAAGGTTCTTGCCGACGTTCACCTGAGGTCATTTGGAGAAACCGTGCGAAACACACAACTCGGGGGCTAGACAGGGACTCAAACCTACGTCCTCACAAATGATCATAAAAAATACTCTAATTGTTAATCCATAGTATTTGTAACGATTGTTCCAAGTTTCATTCAAATCCATCTGGTAGTTTCAGTTAGGGCTAGTTACTAAGTAACGAGTTCGTTACCTGTCTAGAAGTACAGAATCGTTACTCACAAATTCATTTCGTTACTTTCATATTTCGTTACTCGCATGTTTCGTTACTTGCATTTGTCGTATAGATGTCAGTTTGATTAGATAAACGAACGAACACGACGTATCATGCGGGAGCTGGAATGGTTCGCCAGATGTTTGTTTTGAAATTAGGTGATTTAAGTGTGCTGCGATTGTGATATTAGGTATTATTCTGAAGTATGTAATATTCAGTGCAGTAAATCAAATGTACGAACAATTTACGTAAATTTACTTTACTCAATGAACAATTTACTTGAATTACCAGTTGAAAGAGAACGCCAATGCAACTGTTTAATTCATTTATTGTTTTGTCGTACGCGTTTCACCTCTCATCGAGGCATCATCAGCGACGAATATGTGTTTCAGTTTTTATATACAGTTTTATATACATTTTTATCCTATTATTATGTAATTATGAGCATGGGATATTTTTGTAACTATTAGCTACTTACTAATTACATTTGTTAATGTGGTATGCAGCTGCGCATCTCCGTTTCCTTATACAAAGCATGGTTCGCCTGTATCCTATTTACATACACTATTGTGCTTTTTCATCGTTCTGTCGTATGTTGGGGCCAGCTGGTTTGTTTATGTCTTGTCTCTGGTGCGGTTTCGTGTCTTTCGGTTGTCAAACAAGATGGCCACAGCAGACAACCGAAGGACGCGAAAACGCACCATAGACACGACATAAACAAACCAGCTGGCCCCAACAGACGACAGAACGATGAAAACGCACAATAGTGTAAATACGATACAGGCGAACCATGCTTTGTATAAGGAAACGGAGATGCGCAGCTGCATACCACATTAACAAATGTAAATAGTAAGTAAGTAATAGCTACAAAAATATCCCATGCTCATAATTACATAATAATAGGATGAAAATGTATATAAAACTGTATATAAAAACTGAAACACAGATTCGTCGCTGATGATGCCTCGATGAGAGGTGAAACGCGTACGACGGAACAATAAATAAACTAAACAGTTGCATTGGCGTTATCTTTCAACTGGTAATTAATTAAGCAACTGCGGAAACATGGCCTGCAACAACATTGCATTAATTTACTTGAAATTTACAAAGTACTAATGAAGTCATTCATGCGATGCTTCATGCTAGTGATCAGTTGCATCAAAAGTAATGTGACATAGCAATCAACGAATTTTCAGATTAAAAAAAGAAAATCATTAATCAGAAATGCGAATGAGTGGAGAAATTACCAGAGGTGTATATGCTCTATCACAATTGAAAAACATATTTTGAATGTTTGAACATCGTTCGTCATATACATACCCGCATATTTGTGGAAATTTTGATTTGAATTTGTTTCGTTGGAAATAAAAATGTTTGTGTACAAACATATTGTGCGAACATTATTTTAATGTAATTAATATTATTTGCTGTTAATTTTTTATATTTTTACCAAGGTAATTAATTTTGACATTGTAAAGACTAATTTTGTAGTTTTTATTTTGTTTAACAATTAAATTTACATTGCATTATTTGTAAATAGAAAATTTGTATAGATAATTAGTTACTGTTTTTTTATTGATCGTTCGTTAGTTAGGTTTATTGATTTCAAATGAGAATGAAATTTGTTTATTTTAAGATCTTTTTTTATTTTATCATTTACAATATAAAATTGTCTAAGAACAGTTCGAGATATACATGTCTGCACTTGTTATGTTACAGAATTCCATAAAGAAAGAACAATGTACAATGACTTTATTACTTTTTCCTGGTGTTAGTTATTGTATTATTACCACAGCATTCATGTGATCAGTGCGGTACTGGCTTTGATGTTGAATGTTTGTTGTAACCGTGACCCAACAACAATAACAGATTTAGTCGCAAAAAGAGGAAGAATTTACAAAAATATATGAAAACATTAAAGGAAGACAGTGATGAAACCTCCTATTTATAAACGAAATACTTTGATGAGATTATAATATTTGTCAGCCTTGCATGCAAGGTTTTATGTAGCCTACTTTGAAAAATAATCGTCAATAGGTGTTGTTACTAGATATGCCACAGTCAGGTGGAAGGTGAGGTCTTTTTTTGTATGCAAACAGGTGTTTCATTACAGTGAATCAAGTGTACACTGAGAGGTCTGTTTTAACCTTGTGTGGTTACGCAGTATGACGTGTTACTCCCCTGGGACTACTGGCAGTACTCTCCCTCTCCAGCTGGTATTCACCTCTCGCATTGTCCTCAGTAGCGGTGGAACGAGCACTCTGTCAGACACGGACAACAAGCGAGTTTTCAGAGTGATTTCTCCGAGCTGTCGCAGACATTGAGAGCTGCACATCACACGTCACTGCCTTTGTTTCGGACGAGGCCGCCACAGCGATGGACGTGTTTTATATAACAGTATTACTGTCTGTCTCACGACACTTCCTATGGGCTGTTGGTATCTTAGTGCAAAGCTTACATACAACAAGCGACACAAAATGGACGGATTGCACCAGTGACTTTCTATAAACCATTTTATTTCTGATTGACTTCATTTGAACTGAACAATCTTTACCTCAATTTACGGAAGAATGATATATTTATTGAAATAAAATTGCTTAAGTTTCTAACTTTTGACTATACCCCAAATTTTTTTCCAGATTTTCGGCGTTATTCTAATTTTAATAAATAATACGATATTTTGTTAAACTATGTTTATTTTCTTTCATATTTTTCCTCACAAGCATTTCTATAAACTTTTCATTGGATCTACTTAAAACATTGAGTAATAGAAACTTACTGAATGCCATGAACAAAATACTGAAACAAGACTTTAGACTGAATATAGATCAAAGCAAGACAAAAGTGATGAAATGTATCACAAATGGTACCAATCACAATAGATTAAATATAAAAATTGTATCGGATGCAATAAGAGAAGTAAGTGAATTCTACTTCTTCGGAAGCAAAATTACAACCAATGGCTGAAGTAGGAACGATGTTAAAAGCAGATTAGCACTAGCAAATAGAGCTTTCACGAAAAAGAAAATCTTTTAGTTTCATATATTCATTTTGGGCTAAGAAAGAACTTTTTAAAACTCTGTGTGTGGAGCACAGCACTTTATGGTAGCGAAGCATGGAGTTTAGGAATATCAGAAAGAAAGAAAATTAAAGCATTTGAAATGTCCTACAGAAGAATGCTAAAAATTTAGTGGACAGACAAAGTACGAAATAAACGAGTTTTGGAAATGATTGGCGAGAATAGAAGTTTGTGAAATAAGGTTACAGAAAGGAGGGACAGACTGGTAGATCATACTTTGAGACATGCTGAATTGGTTAATTTGTTAGTGGAGCGAACAGTCGAAGGTAAGAACTGTAAAGGAAGAGAGAGATTAGAATATATGAAGCAGATAATTGAAGACGTGTGTTGTAAGGAGTATGTAGAGATGAAGAGGTTAATAAAAATGGAAACTTGTTTCCAGAGATAAGAGTCTCACTATAGTACGAGTGTTGAAACACAGCGCACTATCTTCAAAAAAATAAAGCAGAATCATATATACAGAATGCATAGCAATAACGAGCCCAATTTAATGTACAAGAAATGTCACATCTTTTCTCACAGCGTATAGAAATATTTTAACTTCTGGTGAAAGAACCAAGACCCCTATTACTACAATCTCTATAATATGCTATGAACAACTGAGAACCTATGGAATAACCTCTCAGGTTTAAAGCCGCGTCAAAGTTGAATCGACTGGCGACGTTTCGGAAACTTGCACCGCTTCCATTGTCACCCTCGCATAACATCACAGACGATTCAACTTTGACGCTGCTTATCAGCGAGTGTCTGGACTACGGGTGCGACTGGAATCGTGTAGAAGTCGACCATATTTAGTGGACACTGAAACCTTAAACTGCTCTTCATCGTGTTGTCGAGTAAGTTCCTAGGATGAAACTACTTTTCATTCAAAAAAGCCAACGTATGTACCTGATGACGCCTCCGCATGCGTAGTGTTAATGTCTGTTTAGACACAGATGACTCAACAGGCACTAATCGCACCCTAAGCGTAATAAAAGCTTACTACATGGTCCGTGCCAAAATTTCGTGAATCCAATGAATAGTAAGGTTGAAGGTTTGTAATAGGATGATTGAAGAGTGGCCTAATTTGTTTCAGTTGTTTAGAGTAATAGGCACGCACAAAAGTGCAGGCCAGTGAATCAGTTTAGTAATGTCTCTGCAATATATGCTAGTGCTATCTGGCGGGGCTCTGAACTGTCTCATACGCGCGACTTTCACAGTTATTACATTTTCCCTTTAAGGGACAAATTCCAAAAAATTTCGTTCTTTAGAAATGATGTGACAAAAGCAGAGACCTTAATCTTTATTCTGATAGCTCATTTATCTATTTCGGCTAGATATCAAGGGAGACAAATGGTTCGTGACACAAAAGCGCGTTATAGAAATATTTGTAGTTTTGCCCTTTAATGGCCGAATTCCGAAAATTACCTTTCTTAAAATATGATGTGAGCATGGCGGAGACCTTATTATTTAAAATTATACTTCATTTTTCTATATCGGTTAGATATCAAAGGAGATAAAAGACTTGTGATACAAAAATTCGTTTTAGAAACATTAATACTTTGCCCTTTAAGAATTGAATTCCGAAAAATTCTTTCCTTAAAATTTGATTTAACAAATGCGAAAACCTTAATCACTAAAACAACAGTTCATTTTTTTTTATTTGGACTAGATATCAAGGGAGATAAATAGCTCACGACATATATATATATATATATTCGTTATGGAAATAATGATAATATTGCCCTTTAAGGGATGAATTTCGAAAAATTCCTGTCTTAATATATGATGTAACTATAGCGGAGATCTTAATCTTTAAAATGAAATTTTATTTTTTATCGATTTTGGTTAGGAATGCAGGGAGACAAATGGTTTGTCGTAGAAAAATTCGAATTTTATAAACATTAATATTTTTGCCTTTTAAGGGTAGAATTGCTAAAAAAATCCTTTCATAAAATATGGTGTAATCAATGTGGAGATCTTAAGCTTTAAAATGATACCCTCATTCATACATTTCGGTTTGTTATCGAGGGAGATATTGGCTTCTGACAAAACAAATACCTTATAGAAATAATATACAGTATATGATTTTAACGTTATTTTGTTGGTGGATAGGGGAGAGTATTCGCTGTTAGGACCAGTTCAATCTATTTCCCTACCTCAGTACAATATAGTTAGCAGCTACTTCTGCAGTGCGTAAAAATACATCAGCACAAACAAAAATTTTTACTCGCCTTCCCAGCTACTCAACAATATTATCGTTCCAATCAGAATACCCTCTGGCTTGCAATGCAGATATTTATTGTGACAACACTGTTCTGCTGTGGATATTTAAATAAACTTGGAATGTTTTCTTATTTATTCAAATTGCTTTTAAGTTTTAAAGTTCACTTCACGTGTTCATTATTGCCACTATTTATTTACAGCCTTGATATACATTTAGAGTATAAATGGCTATTGTTTTTTGTAATTTTATTCTTTCTCAAAGCTGCGAAAACTTTATTTATTTGGAGTCATGCGACCCGTCGACATATAGCCGAGAGAATCCCAGCATTAGCCTGCAGTAATTTGGCGACACAATTGGAAACCTAAATTTAGATGACCGGCCGGGAACCTTTAGGCAACTGTTTGGTTTAATGAATAACACAATCCAGTAGATGGTCGAGCCGTGTTAGGCTTGGGTTATGAATTTACTAACGTGATTTATTTAATTGGTCTTTGCCCTTTTTTGTTAATGGCTTCACGCTTCGACATCCATGTTAATAGAAGCGGGAAAGTACTGGTGTCAAGAAACGGTAAGGAATTCGTCCATGGTCTTTTGAGTATCCATCGCGGCGTTTACCTGCAATGATTTGGGGAAACCATGGAAAACAGAAATCTGTTTGGTCAGACGGGGATGCGAACCGCGTCCTCCCGAATGCGAGGCCACTCACCCACCTCGGATGTCGGGCTAGATTAGAATATCACTTTCTGATACCGTCAATGGAAACGAGGTGTTATTACAACCAAAAAATAAGTCTCTAAAGTCTAAAATTAAAAACACCGTTCACACGATTCCAGATTCTTAAGTGGAAAGCTGCATCAAGTGCTAATATGCCTAAAAGTGGTCATACAGAAAGTTTAATAGTTGCTCAACGCAAAAAGTGTGCACTAGTTGTCACTAAAGCACGGACCACAAGTTTCTCCACATACGAATACACTGACAGTCTAAAACTGCGAAAACACTTGCGATACATTACGTGTCGTAACTGATAGGACAAGGCCGCGTGGTCCTTCTACTGACCAGCGACACTTGGACCACGATCGCTCGGGACCGCACGAAAACATGTTTAGAATAACAAGCGAACATAAAGAAAACCGTGGTGTGTGTCATTTCCATGCAAAACTCCGAACTTTGCGAACATGTAACAAGTGAAAAAGCCTATTGTTGGGTGATTCCTGGTCAGGTGATACAGATCGTACCCTTCTAGATGCAACATTTCCAAACAAAGATGTTATGCAGAAGACATTTCCTCCTAAAACAACGAAATATTGTAAGTATCTTTTGTGTTTGACAGTTTGCGAAACCTCAACTTTTACTGCTGTAAATTAGTTATTCTTGAACATAACCTTTGACAATTACGGAAAATATTAAATAGAATTTTGGAATCAAAACTGGTGGGTATTCTATGTTGTTTATTCTATTACGGCTCGAATTGTTGCGTAATGTCGCCAGACTGATCAGAAGTGGCGAGTAGCTTTATAGTCATTTCAGTGGACCTTTTGTTTTTAATTAGTGGCGGGAAAAACCAAATCCGGACGAGTATTCGAACCCGCATCCTCCGGAATGCGAGGTCTCAGCGTTACCGTTCAGCGACCTAGCTCGGTTGGTAGAGCTAAGTAGAGCGAAGTTATAAGCCAGTTACGAACGGTGTGTCCTTGTTGGCACTAGCTGCGCAAGGAGTCCGAAGCTTGTTAATTGGATCAGGCTGTGCTCACGCGCCGGAAGTAGGGTCCGACGTGACAGGTAGTTAGCCTCACGGCCCAACTCAGACTGCCGTCAGAGGACTTTGATGCACTGGACCACTCGCTCTGTATTAATCAGCAGGAAGCGCACAAGTAAGAGGTAAATCAGTTTATTCTGACCAAATGGCATATACCCAAGACACATTACCTCACTCACCTATGACACGTTACCGAAATGTAGGATAATTTCACACTCGAATGGTAATATACCAGGGACAGTCAAATTAAAACCTTAAAAGTGTAATATAAATCGAAATTGCGCGCCAGTGGTCTGTAAGTTGGTACGCCTGTTTGGTATAATGTGCAAGTTGTCCTCACAGGTGGCTGCACAGTGAAGATGTGCTAGTACCATCGCAGGGACAGTATAAAAATGACCGCCCCACTAGCAAAGGGCACCAGAGAAGAACAGCGTTCAGTAATTAGATTCTTGCAAACTGAAGGAGTAAAACCTATAGACATTTATCGCACAATGAACATACAGTACGGGCTTGTCACAGCAGCAAGTGTATGAATGGTGTGACGTCTGTAGCTGATGCCAGGCACATCGTGTCGTGACTCCAGAGACCACAGCAGCAGTTGAAGCCATCGTATTGGAGAACTGCCGAGTGACACTGGATGACATAGTGACACCTGCAGACATTAGTCATGGTTCAGCACATCACATTATGCATGATGTGCTCAGGTTTCATAAGGTGTCTGCGCGATGGGTGCCACGACAGCCGACTCCGGAATTGAAGCAGCGGCGTGTCGATGCGTGTCAAGAACCTCTGCGGCGGCTGGAACGTGACGGTGATGCCTTCCTTGCACGAATCGTCACCGGATAGGAAACGTGGGTCCATTACCATCAGCCTCGAACAAAGAGAGTGAGCAAAGAATGGCGCCATTCGACATCACCAAAACCAAAGAAGTTTCTAACACAGCCATCCGCAGGAAAGGTTATGCTGACTCTCTTTAGTACGAAGAAGGAGTCCTCTTGTAGCAATATACGCCACGAGCGACGACTGTTACCAGTAACACACACACAGACGTCCTCGAAAACCATCATCGGCCTGCCACTAGAACAAAACAACGTGGATTGCTATCGACAGGTGTTCCACAACATGACAATGCACGGGCTCATACGGCTCGTTTTTTTATCTGCTTAACGTCTCTCTAACAGCGAGGTCTTTAGAGACGGGAAAGGATGGGGGTGCAAGGAACGGTAAGGAATTCGGCCATGGCCGTTTTGAAGGAAGCATCCCAGGCATTTGCCTGGAGTGATTTGGGAAACCATGGAAAACCCAAATCTGGATGCCCGGACGGGGATTCGAACCGCCGTCCTCCCGAATGCGAGGATACGGCTCGTGGAACGGTTGCAAGCAATCTCAGACATGTGGTTTGAATGTCTGCCTATCCACCATACTCGCTCGACCTTGCCTCCAGTGTTTGGACCCCTAAAAGAAGCACCACCTGGCACAAAATTTCAGTCTGATGACGAGGCGGTGAACGAGTGGTTTGTGTCGTCTCCCAAAAGAATTTTTTATGCGGGAATTCAGACACTTCGGAAGAGCTGGCTGGTATGCATTGAGCATGTAGAAAAATGATACAGGTGACTAGTATGTGTGCATAATACATAACATTTGAAAAAAAATAATTAAGGGTTTGATATGACTCTCCGTAACGTGTCGGAGTGAGCATACTGCCTGGTATTGCTGGCGTGCGCTCTAGACGTGGAAGTAGCAGCATTGTCTCGGCTAGCCATTGACAAGCAGAACACAGTAGTCTCATTCTCTATGTTAGCGAGAGTACGGTAAGACGTGGTGAAAACGGATTTCCATCTTCTCAGTATATGCTGCAGGAGATATGCCAAGGAGACAAGCCTGTGCAGAAGAACAACAAGTGATCTGGAGAGGAGAAAGGAGTGGGCACCCGCAACTCACACGGCGCGGTCGCGGCTTCAGTCGCACGCGGAGGAGAGAGCAAAGCATTTCGTTTCACATCGCGACACCGGAGGTCTGCCTGGCTCTGATTGGTTGAACTATGCCAAGGTCACGCGGCACAGCTTCTACACTTGATTACGCAGTTCGGCTTTCATATTGTACACAGTGTTGTTGTTTAATTTTGTCTTATTCTAAATATTGATTTATCTAATGGATGTCGTTTTATTTTACACAACTGCAGATGAGAATTAGCAATGTATCTTATGTTTCATGTAAATTATTGTATGAAATAATAAGTACAGTTTTTTAATAAATTGGACAATTATCGAAAAGCTAATGTTACAAGCAATTAGACAGTTAGTGATAACTTAATTACAACAAATTTAGTACAGTAATTGAAATAATTAACCATTTCTAGTGACTTGATTGACTATTCAGTAATTATTACACATCACATACCGACAGAAATGGAACATCGAACGGACAATTCAGTAAGACAACAATCATTACAAATTTAAATATGGTAAGTAAATTGTTTCTTGCATTAATTATTATTTAAAATAAAATGTTGACTTAATTTGAAATGAAAATTCTGATTTTGAAGTGGAAATTCTAATTTTGGAATGAAAAATTCTAAATTTGATTTGAAAATGATTTGCTAAACGGTATATTACTTTATTTACAATAATTTATAATCACGACGAGATTTATCTCAGCATGTATTGGATTCGTGTGGCATCTGTTATAAACATATGACTTCTTTAGTTGTCACGATTTAGCTGTCAATGTTTTGAATAGGTTATGATGTCATTCGTATGTATGCATGGAACGTGTGTTTTTTCGATCCTGATTTGAATGGTGACATTCAGTAATCGTTTGTCTCTGTTCATTTATTTGCTGTTTACTGAACTCTCCGTTGCTAGCCGTACAAAGTATCCGCCACTTTGTAGTTACTCACAAAACATCAACATCCTTATCCTTAATACTTCCATAGCACTTCTAAGTGCTCCTTGAGCGCCTGATCTACAATAGAATTTCTGAAGTGATCAATAAACACATTCCCATAGAACAAGCAGGATTTAGGCCAGGGAGAAGTTGTAATGACCAGGTTTTCACTCTCACCTCTCATATTGAAAATGGGTTGGAGAAGAAATCAGTAAGTGTGGCTGCCTTTTTTGATCTGTCAGCTGCTTATGACACTGTTTGGCGAGAAGGACTTCTTCTGAAATTTTTGAGTATTATCCCATGTCGAAAACTTACAGAACTACTTAACAACATGTTGAGCAATAGATACTTTCAGATATACTCTGATAATGACAGAAGCAGAATATTTATACTAAATGATGGTTTACCCCAAGGATCTGTTTTAGCACCCCTCCTATTCAATTTGTATACTCATGATTTACCGGAAACATCTTCAAGAAAATTTACTTACGCTGATGACATTTGTTTGGTGAACCAGAACCCCAACTTTTCTGATGCAGAAACAACTTTATCAGCTGATCTGGAAAAGTTAGATGACTACTTCAAGAAATGGTGCCTCCATCTAAATCCTCAGAAAACAGTTATTTCAACATTTCATTTGCGCAACAGACAAGCACACTATAAACCAGAAGTTAAATTCAGAGGCCAACCATTGCCTTTTTGCGGCACACCCAAAATATCTGGGTATAACACTGGACAGAACTCTAACTTTCAAACAGCATCTCTCAAATGTGGCTGCCAAAGTCAAAACGAGAAACAATATTCTCCATAAGCTTGCTGGTACTTCATGGGGAGCCAGTGCTCACATTCTAAGATCCACAGCCTTAGCTCTGTCATACTCTGTTGCTGAATACTGCTGCCCATCCTGGATCAATAGTGCCCATACAAAGAAGGTAGATGTGCAACTCAATCAGGCAATGAGGATAATTAAGGGATGTATTCATAGTACGAACACCATATGGCTTCCAGTGCTATGCAACATCTCACCCCCAGCACTAAGAAGATCAGAAGCTCTTTTAAAAACCTGGAAAAATATCCTGAAGAACCCTCAGCTGCCTATACATCAAGACATGATTCAAGCGAAACAACAACGCTTGAAATCAAGAAAACCACCATGGCGCACAGCACTCAACCTCACAGAGTCCTCTTTCAATACCAATAATCTGTGGACAACTCAGTGGGAGCAGTCATCAGTAGCCAATAAAAATCTAGTTGAGGTCCCCTCAGTAAGGTTACAAGGTTTCGAACTCCCTAGGCGGCAGTGGAGAATCATCAATCGAATTCGAACAGGACAAGGCAGATGCGCCTACTTATTATACAAATGGGGCTGGGTAGATTCTGCAAATTGTGACTGTGGAGCCACCTTACAGACAATCAATCACATTATTTCTGACTGTCCTCTTCGGGCCTAGAAGGGAACAATGCCGGAAATCCATGATGCGTCGATCAGTGCAGTTGACTGGATTAATACATTAGATCTCGAGATATGAAATTGTACAAGCTTGTGACATGTATATTTCCTATTGTGTACCTCATAAATAATCATACGATAAATAAATAAATAATACTTCCATGAAACATTGCGGGTTACACAAATTAAATAATATTCGATTTACACACAAAATATAAACAATGTACAGCGTGTGGCGCCTACAATGGTTTTCAAAACACTGATAAACGTAGCGGCTATACCGCGACATCTGCCTTCATTTTCACCGCGACCTGAGCGGCGTGTTCTTATCCTGATGTCCTGCGTCACTACGGAAATACTCAGCACACTGACCACATTGTGAGGGACTGTCCAAGCAGAGGAGGCCTACGGCTTGAATGCATCAACAGTGTCATTTGATTAGTATTGCTGTATTTCGGAGTGCTTTGTTTATCTGCTGTAAATTGGCATGCGATATTAATATTTTCAACAAATGCGCCATTCACATGCGACAAATCCCCTAATGTCGATCATTTATGTTAATGAACGGTATCGTCAATAGAGCCGACAGACTTTATGTTTTGTCAATAAATCATATATTATGTCAATTTTAATAAGTTTCAAAATATGTCTACCTTGTTTCCTTTTTATTTAATTGTAATTTTAATACCTCACGCAGTGAAATAACATTTTACGCAAACACATTACTTTAAGTACAACAGACGATTTCATCAATGTAATTCGTTCAGTGACAGTGTTCAGATGGAAAAATTACCGTATGAAAAATATGGAGCTCACGGAAAAACGAATGCTTATTGTCATTACAAGCTGTTTATGTGGGACCGACTTTTCTGACCTCCCGATTAGGACCTTAATTGTTAATGGAAAGAGACTCCCAGAGTATTCTAATATTTAATGTTCGTCGGGAAGTTGACTGAGTCTCATCCCGGGTAGCGCCTTTGTGAAGAGATGTCGGAGTCCATGTGCAACGAACCTAACACTCGCAATGTGACGAGGCAGTGGACGTGGTATCCCGTGGGTGTCGATCAGAAAATAGATCTACCACACGCAAACATAGCAGTGACGTTTACGACCGCAGTGGAGGAAAAAATCGTCATAAATAATGTCTTATGTACTTCCTCATGACGCAATGCTAAGAGGTAAATTGACAAGTAACCAGGTACTCTGAGGATTTTTTTTTAATGGCATTCGGCTACTGGGCCATACAGCCAGCTCAATGTGAATTGTTGCTATCAAGTATTGACACAAGGACACTACAACACGGACAAGACATTCACAGACACAACAATAAACACCCATGCCCTCGGCCGGACTCGAACCGGCAACCTTCGGTACTCGGAGCTAGCACTCTAGCCCCTACGCTACCGAGGCCGGCTTCTGAGAAATAATATATTGTATTAAAACATCAGACATTCGTAATACACTAGGATCCATCTCGATGTTGTCTTCTTGCATATTGAACTTAATATTACAAAAATTGTGAAATGTACTTCATTTAACAGCTAAGACAGTAACGAAGTCGATCATTGCTAAGAAGACTGCTTTGATAAATGAAGGTTATCGGTACTAACACTGACGACCTAGTGTACAGCAAAAATTTGGTAAAAGATAACGGAAGATAATTTTTATTGTGTTTAATTGTGCAGAAAAGCCTCCGAAACTTTGTGCTCAAAGCTATGTCCGCTCTATACTGAGAATTGAAAAAAAAAGGATAATCAAAACTTGTATTCAATTTGTATGTAGAGGAAGCAGTATAGGAAGCAAAGGAAAAATTTTCACGTGGCATACATGTTCATATAAAAAATCAGTATGCTACTATTTGCTGATGACATTGTCTTGTTAACAGAACAGGCTGAGAATATTGAGAAGATACTAAATGGAATGAACAAAATACCGAAGGAAGATTGAGGACTGAATATAAAACAAAACCAAGACAAAGTGCTGAAATGTAGCAGAAACGATACCAATAGCAGCAGATTAAACATAAAAATAGGATCGGATGTAATAGGAGAAGTAAGTGAATTCTGCTACTAGGGAAGCAAATTTAAAACTGGTGGCCAAAGCAGAAATGTTTTAAAAGTGGAATATGACTAGCAAAAAGAACCTTAATGAGAAACAAAAATCGTTTAGCTTGAGATATTGATCTAGGACTTCGAAATAAGTTTTTAAAACTCTGTATGTAGAGCACAGCGCTTTAAGAAAGAAATTTGAATCATTTGAAATGTAGTACTACAGAACAATGCTGAAAATTAAGTGGACGTAGTACGAAATGAACGAGTTTTGTAAATGATGGGTTGGGAAAGAAGATTGTGGGAGAAACTTACAGAAACAAGGGACAGGTTGGTCGGTCATATTTTGAGACATGCTGGATTGGTTTGGTTTATTTGTTAGTGGAGGGAACAGTCGAAAGTAAGAACTGTAGAGGAAGACAGAGATTATTATACATGAAGCAGATAATCTAGGACGTGGGTTTGTAAGGGGTATGTAGAGATGAAGACGGGAAGGGAAGGGAAGGAAGGTTTCATCAAACTAGTCGAAAGACTGATGAGAGCAACAAAAAAAAATCGAAACTTAAAATAAAAATACTACGTTAATACTTTCAAAATTATTAAAAATGACTGAAATGAGGAATGGCCGCCCCGCCAGATTAGCGCTTGCTGGTGAGCGTGCTGCGGTTCTCCTGAGCTAAGCGTCTTGTGGTGAGCGAGACCGCACGTGTTACTCGTACCCTCTCGTAAGCTGCTTTGCGCAGATACAAATTTACTACTGCGCTAAGAAAGGCAAAAGGAAAAAAGTTTCCACCATATTCGTTTATGTCAGAAAATATTTTTCATGAAATTGGATTGCTCGTCGAGATGTTATAACGGCCCTGAGATCCAGAACTTTAAAGAAATCGTATTTTAAGAATTATTTGTAGAAGCTGTGAGTTGAGTGAATATGGTTTTGCATATTTTTCTTGCTATTAATAGTGAATTTGCGTAAATGAACGTAGGTTTATGGAAAGACACTATGTGAATACTATTTAATATGTTCATAACAGTAATACGCATGAAACATCGATTAAAAGCTTTTAATTCTAAGTAGTGATGTGAGCAACGATGTTTATCGGACAATTTGTGACCTTTCGGACTCGTTTATGTAAATTATTTTGTGTGTAAACATCTTGAATTTTCATTTCTGTGCATTTCATAATGATTGTGAATGATTTTATATTAATTCTGACTGTTTTAATGTGATTTCAATTGTTTAAGTATTGTTACAATTCTAGAAACATCGGTCGGAAGTCTTTGAATTATTCTGGAATTTTCTGTAACACCTATACAAGCGATAGGCAGGGACGAGTTAGTTAGTTGAGTTTTAGTTTTGAAATATTACAAGTTATAATCGCTGGAGCATTTCTTTACATTTGCACGTAGTCCAATGTCTTAAAAACTTTGAAACCATGAGAGTGGAGACTTTCCGGGCGTACCGATGCAGTGAATTCATCACGAGAGTGTGGCAGGATAGTGTCGTAAATTGACGTCGTTTCGACAACCTGCTCGGTTGTCTTCATCAGCTCTATTTCAGATATTATTACTTGACATCACAAGCAATAATATCTGAAATAGACCTGATGAAGACAGCCGAGCAGGTTGTCGAAACGCCGTCAATTTACGACACTGTTCGGCTGCACTCCCGTGAAGAATTCACTGAAACTTGAAAGTGATTCTTCTTGAAAAATTTATTTCATTTAAACGAGATACCTATTAATGTGTTTGAATTTTACCGACTGGTTAAGCTCTTGTTTCCCAATAGTCACTTGTGTTCAGTTTCTATTAACGTGAAAAACAAGCTTCGTGGACGAAGACAACCTCTCAGCAATCGGCACTAGATAACAGAGAAAGAAAACCGGTGTTCCGCCATTGATAATCAACAAACACAGTTCCAGAATCCTGCCTCCCCTGTGGTGGGTGGTGAGGGCATACGATTCGTGGATTGCTGACCCGCCGTGGATTGCTCATTCTCTTCCTTTTCAGCATTCGTGAAATCAAAACGGCAAAAAAAATAAAATATAAATAGATAAATAAATAATGATAAACATAAAATAATAATAAAAATCAGTTACAAGCAAGTATTTCACTTAAAAATCCAACACCTTGGCTGAATGAAATTCGGAAAGATCTTGAAAGTCCAAGCATAGGAGCAACAGACATCTTAGAAAGAGACACCTTCAGACACAAAGTAGACAAATGGGAAGTTATAACTGAGCAACCAAAACAAAAACAATACAGACTAAAGTGGTCGGAAGAACAAGCTTTCTCGGAAAGAATGAAAGCCTATTGGAACAATAAGAAGAACTCGAAGAAAACTTGATTTGGTCATTTGCTTACCGTCTTCCATTTATTGGGAGAATTCGCCAATAATAATAATAAAACCCTTGTAATTTAATCACTTCCCTAGCAGCATTGTAATTCCGCAGTTATTACATCATTTGTAATTACATTTCACAGAAGGTGTTACGTCGATCGAAAATTGATCATAAGATAAAAAAAGAAAATTTGTGTCAACTCCGTATATATATCTAATAGAGAGAAGAAATAAACAAAAACGCCAGCTGCCCCAGGAGTATGGTACAACTGAGTAGTGTATTGGATTTCGTTTCGAGATACTGTTACCTCCTTACCAGGGTCGACAATGTTGTGGGGAATGTCGCGGATATGGAATAGTTCCCAGGTCAAACATTTAGTTTCAAACAAGGTAATAATGAACAAAGAAATAACTAAAGTTTTATCAGAATTATTTAATCACTGAAACAGCACAAAAAATTAGTAGAAAGAAATATCTATCCAAAATACCATTAAATAACTAAGAAAGTGGTTGCAAAGTGATAGCGAGCTTGGTGGCTGAGTGGTGATGCTCTGGCCTCGCATTCGGGAGGACGCGCGTTCGAATCCTCGTCTGGGCATCCAGATTTGTGTTTGCCATGTTTTCCCCAAATCACTCCAGGTGAATTCCAGGATGCTTCCTTCAGAAGGCCATGGCAGAATTCCTTCCCTTTCCTTTTCCCCAGTCCCTTCCCGCCTCTAATCACCTCAACGTTGAAGAGGCGTAAAACCTTAAATAAAAAAGTGGTACTTAGAAACAGATAACAATAGGATAAAAGTTTGTTGAAAGGAGAATAGCTCTCAAGGTCGATTTAAACAAAACATGTCTTGAAGAATGAGCAACTACTAACTTAGATTAGTAGAGTTCACATCCCGGCAGCAGCAAGAGGGATAATTATTTCTTACGCCGTAGTCGAAATATGTTGCCATGAGCCCCGACTGCGTGACCTGGACTCCTCTATTTCGTGAGTATCCTCTTAATCTCAATTCAGTCAAACAATTAAATCACAGAATCTAAAAGGAGTGATAAGAATTCAGTTTTTGCAATAAAATGTGTTTTGAAGGAATATTAAAAATGAATTGAAAAAAATAAAAACCACATAAAAAAATTAAATAACTTATACCTTGCTTAGGACAAAATAAATCTAAATTGACAATATTTTATAATACTATTATTCAAATTTTTACATCAATCAGTTATTTTTGGAATCGGTGCCAGCTGTCTCATCGCCAGGATCGAATTACAGCATTTTATTTGTTGTTCGAAGAACACAGGGAATACGAACAAAAATTCCGAATATTTTACAGCACGTAGTGAGGCAAATATTGTTTCTGCGGGAGACAGTTTAGGTGAAAATTAGACGGCATTTTAATCTGTGGCTCGGCCTCGTTGGTGGTCGAGGCACATCTCTGGCGCTACATTGTCAGTTTGTAGGCTGTATTATGCGGTAAACGCTTTACAATTAGTATAATATCGGTGTATCATCTGAATTTTTCAGTTTTGTTGAAACATGATCATAGCGTTAATCATATGGAAGTAGTAACATGATTTTTATGTATTATTGTCATTCCTTAGTGTGGTTATTTTTGTTTTTCTTGCTTCTCCAAAAATAACTCATTACTGTAATAATTTCAATAAAAGTAACCTAAAATATTGTCCATTGGGATTTATTTTCTTCTAAGCAAGGTATAAACTTATTTTAAAAAATTTAGTAGTTTTTTAAAGGTGGTTTTAGTTTTTTTTAAACAATTATTTTATTATTGAATCATTAGAGGTATTATAGTTTGTTTTATATTTTAAACATGGGACTGATTTTTCGAACTTTCTTGAAGGTCAGTGGTTAACGTGATTTCTTTCAAACAATTCTGGCTCCAGAGCCGGGTTCAAATCCCGCTGGCGGTAGGAATATGGAAGAGTTGTGTTTGATCACATACACACTACACCATGTCGTTCCGAGCCGTCCTACGTCTGGCTTCGTAATTCTCCTGCGGGCGGATCCAACCGTCCTTGGATTGTGTACTAAGTTAGCTTAACGATAATTATGCGCAGTGCTATGACATTGAGTTCATTAACCTATTGAATAGCTTCTGGGTTAGTGAATCAACGACGATTGAGCTGGAATTATTATGCGAGCGCCGGCACACATCTTTATTAGGTGATTTTGTTAATTGTGCTAATTAACAAAATAGGTCAAATTGATACCTAATTCCAGGTTCGATAAATATTAGCACGAAACCGCTAGAACAGGAATATCACGATACAGAATTTTTGTAATCCTCGAATCAAGGACTTACTTTTCGATATTTAAATTTGTATACATACTAGCAGAATACCCGGCGTTGTTCAGTCAAATTGCGATTGATTTATCAGTACCCATTTTCATATTTCCAATGTGTACCCTGTGTGGCTAGCTTAACTAATTAGGCGCAAGTCATGTTTTTTTTTTTTTTTTTTTTTTTAATAGCTGCTTTCAACAGCGAGGTCTTTAGAGACGGGAAAGGATGGTGCAAGGAATGGGAAGGAATTCGGCCATGGCCTTTTTAAGGAAGCATCCCGGTATTTGCCTGGAGTGATTTGGGAAACGATGGAAAACCCAAATCTGGATGCCCGGACGGGGATTCGAACCGCCGTCCTCCCGAATGCGAGGCCAGAACGTTATCCGTTACACCACCACGCTCGGTGCAAGTCGATTCCAGAATTAAGCTAAACATTGATACACCCCAACAATGCCCAGGACAGGGTCCACTGGATGCTGTGACGAGGGGGCGACCATTAATTAAGTGAGGTGATTTTCCGAAATTCCGGACCACCGTGGTGAAATTTGGTGAGATCTGTTCGAATCCCATCCCCCCATCCCCTTATGCTGTGAGATCTTCAGGGGATCCCTCTTCTTGCTGTCCGACCTAGTGGTTTTTTTTAGACCATTTTTAGCTGTCCTGCTTCCAATGGCGGCATCTCCCCTAGGGTCGGTATCAGTGTCGATTGAATACATTTTTTTTTAGCTCAACAGTTCTTCAAGAAATTAAGAAGATGAGATATCCGACGGGCCCTTCCCACTCCTGATATTTTACCGGGAAACCCCCCTCACGTAATTAATAGACGCTCCCTGACGAATGTCAGTTTATATTTTAGTCCTGGACTGCATTTCAATCTAATCACAATATCTGTAAAAGTCGCTGCTCGATAATCGAAACATGTACCATCCGCAGCTTAATACATACCACACACAAAAAACAGTATCTGAAAATATATCTGTTTGTTCAGGCATTTTCACAACGGGAAAGCTTGGGGTCCAAGTTAAAATCTGACGTTCATGAATGTTCTGGCATAACTTAAAAAAAGCTGAATTGATTCTAACAGGATTTAAAAGTGTGGATTTCTATAAAGAACATTGAAAGTTAAAAGAGGTGGGGAGAAAGGGGGATTGAGATTGAATTTTTGTAAGCCAAATATACTTTCTTTTTCTGTTTGATTTAAAGTATACGTGCGTTGTTATCGGATAAAAACTTTGGATATGTATAAAAAATATAATTAAGAGAATGTGGTGGAGGAGAGTAGTTTTGTTTTTCTAAAACTATTACGGACATTATTTATCTCATTCTTTTATACTTGTGCAATGTTCCATCTAAATTGTATAAGATATAAAGAACATTTGAAAAAATTGAATGGGTTTGAGGGGGTGCTGCGTTGGATCTTGTTAACAGAATGTGGACAATATGTTTCTCTTTATCTTAAAGTATACATGTGCAGTGTCCCATCGTCATCTGATAAAAAAATTTGGGTTTCTGTAAAGAACATTTTACGTAAGAGGGGTGGCAATAAGGCTTGGTCTGTGTCAAACTAAATTTAAACAGAGTTGTTTTGTTAGTATTCAAGTAATATTTGTGCAAAGTTTTTTCAGAATCCGATAAAAACTGTAGCTTCGTACAAAGAACATGAAAAAATTAATAGTTTGGAAAGGGGGAGAGGGTTTTGGTCTCTCTAAACGAAATGTAGACAATGTTTTTCTATTTGTTTTAAAGTATATGTGTATGCACACTTCTTTCAAAATCAGATAGAAACTATAATTTTGTATAAACAAAATGACAACAAGTAAGAGGGTAGAAAGGGCTAAAACTAATGTGGACAGTATTTTTCTTTTCTCTTTGTTTTAAAGTATACGCGACCCAAGCTCCATAAAAGTCGCATAAATTAAGGTCTGTAAAGGAAGAGAGGTTGTGGTTTTTGGATTTTTTGGGGTCAGAAACCTTCTCCATTAAAAACTACATATACGTTGCATCTTTCATGGTGATCGCTCGACTGTAACTTTGTGTAAAGAAAATTAACAAAAATTGGGGGGTGAAAAGGGAGAGGAGGTTGATTTTCTGCAAACCAAATGTTGACAGTATGTATTTTTATTTTAATTTTAAAGTATTCGTGTGCAATATTCCGTCCTAATCAGATAAAAACTGGATGTAAAGGGGAAGAAGGGGCTGTTTTAGGATTGTTTTGATCAGAAATCTTCTCCTTGATAAAGTACATATATGTGCCAACTTTCATGGCGATAGGTCAAACGGTGTCAAAGTCTAATAATCTCGGATATATATATTTATATATATATATATATATATATCAGCATCCATTTTTCTACATAAGATAAAAAAAACTGGGTGTCAATGAAATTTATGTGGAACGATTTTAAAGGTGTAACCTATCCACTAAAAAAATTATAACCGGTTTATATTTGGCGAAGATATCGTTGAACTTACATAAAAAAACAATGGAATTGAGAACCTCCTTTTTTTAAGTCGGTTAAAAACTGAGTTTTTAAGGTCAAAAGTAATGCCATGTTACCAGATCTGGCTGAAATGCAAACCAAACGTGTATTTTACTCCAGGAGTAGACCTACACTCTGCGAAATTTGAACGATTTTTGATATGTTTGAACGCAAGTAATGTACAGAGCTACTGGACGAGTACGGTAAATGTATTACACCAGACTGAAAATAAGAAAAAAAAATACAATATATCGTCAGTTTGTAAGGAATTTGATCCAAAATTATTTCGGATTAGATAGGCTGACTTTTTTTAGGCTTTCGGAGTTTTTCGCTACCAACAAACTTAAATTGCTGTAAATGTGGTCAAAATTACGATGCAGTTAGATTATTGTAATCGAACTGGCTGATACAGAAAGAAGAGTGCGACTTCATTTTGTCTCATGTTGACGTTACTGCGGTAGCAGCTTGTTGAGTTGGTTATGATTCTTTATGAACCCTCTTGTGTTAATACACCTCAGGTTTTGGGTACTTTGGATGTCGTTTTTTGTGCTCGTTTGAAAGCTTAAACCGTACGCCAACATATTCATAGCATAAAAGCAGCGGATCCCTATGGCACTCGTGACAGACTCGCATTTGGCCGTTTATTAATATCGTCACGAACCTCATATTTATCTCAAGCGACGCGGCGTATAGACACGCATCCAGGCTGCGGATGCCAATGAAAACTGGCAGGACTTGCAGCGGAGACAAAACACCATTACTTTCAGCTTTGAATCTAATAAGTCAGTAGGAAGATAGATTTTAAAATTTATTTTTGTTCCAATGGAAAAACTTGCTTTTAAACTAAACTGAGTTTTGGCACAAGTTTAGATTGTGCTTGATATCCCACCTGTTCGATGAGAATTCAATGAACGTCGTTAGTCTCGATGGGTGGGGTGTCTAATGTAGAGAAACATTAGTAACAGTTCGTTAACTTGATACATAACTGAGAACTATGTATCCACGTATTTTGATAATAGTTTGATGTACTTACATGTGAAAATTCAGAGGATCAGCAGAAGAACATTTAGAAAATAATGTTTAACTGAATTCTAAATTAGACCGAAACAGTAACTAGTTCGGCTTTACAGATTAATGTAATCACGCCAGGAAGAAATGCACATGTGTGTGTGACGAGCAAAATACACGTCCGTGTGACGGTCGAAATGCACTTGTGTGTGACAAACAAAATGCACATGTGTGTGACGAACAAAACTGGATAACTGTCGACGAACAAATCACCCGTTACTGGAATTTAATTTCCCGTCGTTTTCCTAAAAACTCAACAGGCGAATTCCAGCATGGTTTCTTTAAAAATGATCATGGGTGAATTCCTTCCGTTGCAGATCCCATTCTCTTGGTGCCTTTAATGACTTTCGACGTGGCATAAAACCATAACAAAAAAAAAAGTAACTCAACGAATGACATTCAATAACGTCATAAAGAAGAGAAACTTTTTTAATGATTTATGGACAGAGAAACAAAAAACAAGTTCATCTTATAAATTTGCATAAATGTATAGCGAATGTGAATAATGAAATCAGATAGTTTTCAATTAATCGTATTCACAAAAAAAAACGACGACTGTGGATCGACTGCAACCCAGCCTGGTGTTTCTTTCTGATCTCTTGTAGCTTGTATGCCTATATTCTCTTTGTCATAAGAGTCTTTCCTAAAGTTCGTACATTACACCTTTTTTAGAATTGACAGTTTTATGACTAGCCTCTATGTTAATGAAGATGAGTACCTGCCACATGCGCGCGCCCTGAATCTCGCCCTAGCTACCCTCTGCATAACACCCCGTGATGGCAGCTCCGCTTTCGCTGCATTAATATTCAGGAATATAAGCAGAGGCGTTGTCTAGCCCTGCTCTTCAGACTAAACTTAAACTATTTAACTTTCACCCTTGCGAGTCTGCTTTCACATGACTCTATCAAGTGTGATTCACTAATGTTTTCCTGCAAGAACGTTTACTTTGCCCAGTATATAAGCGAGTAAAATGAACTAACACGGCCCTGCACATTAAGAACTCTGTGCTAAGATTGTCACTGCCGCAGTGAAAGTTGGAGCATCATAATCCGGAAATTAACTCAGCTGTGAAATTTTGTGCTTCAAAGTCTCGTAGGGGATGAAAACTTTGTACTTGTGATACAGCAAATAAGTCCAAGGAAAACGTCTACCACCGCAAGCCAAACACAAATACAACTCCTGCTTTGACATTACGGGCCAATTATTTTCCGTTTTAGCAATAAAATGTAAAAACATTAAGTTAGTTTTCATTCCTATCGTTAGACTCTCTACTGGTTTTTTGTTGCTATACTTATCTCTACATACCCGTAGCACCCTTTGTCCTCAGTTATTCGCTTTACATATTTTAAAGTTGATTTTCCTGTCCAGTTCCTTAGCTGGATCGTTTCCTACACGAACATGCATTAAGGCATGAACCATTATCCTGTCAGCACCTCCCACCAACTTCTCACCTCCCCATCCTTTCCAGAACAATGTTATTTCTTACTCGATCTGTACACACAGTTTTGAACTTCCTGCTATAACACCATATTACAAACGCCTGAAATGATATGTAGTTTCAGGAACGACTGTATGGGTCCCGGGTCAGAATTTCAAACTGAAAGAATCTTCTTACAAAATGGGAATCTTCTTTCAACAAGGTTAATTTTCCCAGTGCCATTCTGCTATTAATACAGTTCTTGTTTAAGTTCCTAAATTAAAGAGTTAATTTACGTCACGTAATACATAGGTCATATTTCCTGTTTCTATCACTTCTGCTACATTTCAGTCTTTCTTTAATTAATATTTAGACCATATACTGCTCCCAGTAATGTCTATTATAACTGTATAAACACATTTCCGTTATTTCAAATATGTTTTCTCTTGTATTATCATGCAACTAGTATGAACTAGTATCGAAACATAAATCTGCATATATTATCTAAGCCATTAAAAATTATTGGCATTATTTTTAAACAAATCTTCAACCTCTGGTTAAATTTAATTAAATATCCTGAGTCATTACCTTAAAATCGTCATACTAACTACCACCTAATAGTATTTCTGTTCAACGGTGTCTTTTGGTAGCCTACCTCTGCAGCACATTCTTTTCCACTGAACTATCCCTTACCAAATTAACCAATCACACATATTCCAGTTTAATTATTTTGGATTATTTTTTTATTTTCTCGCTCCCACTGACAAGGCTAATTTTAAGTCGGTATTTATGGTGTCCTTAGTGCTTGCAATGTCGATAAGTGCTACTCTGTTTTGTAGCACAGTGGATAGAACCTGTTACACTCAGCTATAAAGTAGGGTAGTGTTAGGTTGGCCTATCTCGTTTTATTAATGAAATAAAGAGTCCAAGCAGATTCAAATTCAAATTTGTTTATTTTCCATTAAAAAATCATATTCCAAAGATACTAGGTGCAAACGTAAACACATGCTTCAATGATTATAACTTTCAAACAAACAAACTTGAATACAACTCTTTGAATACTGAATACTTACAACTGTAAACTTTTCTCTGCCGATCGGTTATATATGCTTTCACATAAAATTCCAGAATAATTCAAAGACTTCCGACCAACGATTCTGAAATTCTAACAATATTTAAACAATTAAAATCACATTAAAAACAATCAAAATTAATACAAAACCATACACAATCATTATGAAATGCACAGATATGAAAATTAAAGATATTTACAAACAAAATTATTCACATAAATCGCTCCAAGCCGTCCGAAATTGTCTTCTAAACATTAGAGCCCATACCAATACTTGGAATTACAAACTTATAACTAACGTATCTTGCACAGTACTGTCCTTGAACATATTAAATAGCATTTACATAGCGTCTTTTCATAAAACAAGATTCATTTCCACTTATTCACAATTAATGACAAGAAATATATACAAAACCATATTTACTCAATAATTCTTAAAATACAATTTCATTAAAGGTCTGGGACTGAGGGCCGTTACAGTAGGAACTTGGACGCTTTCGTGTAACTTTATTACAATGTCTGGTCTGATTATACATAGCAGAGTCTCTCTGAGTGTTCCAATGAATTTGTGCAATGTAGTTAGTATCTCTTCCACAACGACAGTAGACAACGAGGAAGATTGGAGCGGAGATACGTAACAGAGCTAAGCCACTATGCATCGATATAGTCAGCTCAAATTCTTGCTGTGTACGGTTTTTACACTTAAAGATAGAGTTTGATCAATTTTCTGTTGATAACGGACATATACCGCCTGCAAAGAGTCTTTTTACCCAGAAAATAATACCTAGTCTTCAGTGGTTCGTTGATTTGTTTTCCTGTTGTTGATGATTGTTTCTTCACGTAAACCTTGTATACAGGGGCGGACCCAGGGGAGGGGGCTCAAGCCCCCCCCCCCCCCAAAAAAAAAGGTATCTGGGTCCACCCCCGACATTATAACTTTTCTAATTTTGAGACTTTTTTTTTTTTTTAGCTCTACGGATTCGAGGCCCGACGAGGCTATAAAGACTACCCCATGGCCGACTCAAGCCCCCTCCCAAAACCAAAATCCACTGAAGGCAAGCCCTCTGAACCAAAATGCACTCAAGCCAAGCCCCCCCACCAAACCAAAGTCCGCTCAAGCCCCCCCCCCCCCCCCACCCAAACCAAAATCCTGGATCCGCCCATGCTTGTATAGATGTAAAAAGAGAGAGCGAGAGTTTTGTTTTGTGCCATCAGGCAGGCATAATTTCGACGGTTTTTATCGATTAAGTGTGTCAAATACGTATCAGGATATCTCTGGGTGCGGAAAGTATGTGATTTCTGTTTTATTTGGGGAGATACAGTATGTTCTTCATCATTGCTTAGCGCGTTGTCTACGTCGGGAAGGGACTGGAGGCGAGGAATGTGGCGGAGGAATGTCCCGGTAATGGCCTGAATTGAGCATTTGAGGCCGTGGAAAGACGAAATCTGGCTGGCCGGATGGGATTTGAACCGACGAGAAAAACTAAATATACAAATGCTGCAATGCCAGCAACCTTGTTTGTCAAAAACTACTGCTTCGGGAACAGGCATAAGTTGTTGGAACAGATGTTCAAATTTATATTTAATTATGTAATCCTTAATAAAAATAGCTAGTCATCAAACTGCTTGTGCTGAGAATTGAAACATCGACCCGTTTCTTCTATTTGTTGTTGTTGTTTTTTTTTTTCCTAAAAGTTATATTTTCATCAATTATTTTAGTTAACAATTTGTGAAGGGACGTCATTTAGTATAACATTTTAGTATCTAAACCGTGTAAGTTTGTTGAGTTTCACTGCAGCCAGACGTCGAGTTAGCACGTCCTATTGTTCGAGTTTCTGCCGACCTACAGTTGCAAGTTATACATGCGGTGCAGAGCATACAAGCCAATACTTTCCAGCAAGCCAGGATACATTGTTCTTTCTCACTGCTTCACTGTCGAGCAACAAGTTACCAGCTAGGCCTCGCAGGTAGATCGTCGCTGCACCAACCTTACCTCTCTATCTCGAACATCATCAGCTGTAGATTGTCTACGGTTTAGTACGGATTAAATGAGATTTCCTGAAGAGATTGTTTTAATTGGAACAACTCTTAACTGTCCACTCCCTCTCCTAGATGCAAGCTTACCCTCGACGCTCATGATTATTTAGCGGTACAAGAGAAGAAGAGGATGGGTCCTTAGAACAAGAGTTCAAGGACAGAAGATACATGAAGATACTCGGCGCAGGTCATAGGGAATCGTAGGGAAAACCCCATAGAACCCACGTGTCAGCCATCCTGCCATCCTCACACATACCCAGTCACAAGTATAACACGACCCATCAACTATAGGTCAACCACAAATTAATTTAATATCTAAGATTCGCCTGTCGCAACATTTTTAATACTTCCACAGGTTCCTGTCTTCACGAGAAAGTTAAATTCCTTTCATTTCATTTTTGGTCTCCTTATTACACTTAAAAAATGAAATTACTTCTATTTTTTCCATATCGTAGTTCAGGCCCGCCGCTCGCTGTTTGAGCGCCCGCGTGCAATACTGATTATGCCGCCCCTTGTCTAACTACAGCCAGTGGTGGATTTAGGAAATTTCCGAACCGGGTCAAAAAAACTGAGATTATGTTGCCATTCCAAGTGTCGCCGGCCGCCCGAAGCAGCTGTTGAGCTAAAAAAAAAAAAAGGTCGCCGGCTACATAATACGCTGCAAATTTCGTGGTAAATCGAGTGGTAACTACTATCGCGGGGTGGCGACTGTCGATCGCTCGTTTTGCCGCCCCCTCGATGTGCCGCCCGCGTGCGGTGCACGCCATGCACGCCCGCTTACGGCGGCCCTGCGTCAGTCCTATATCTCTCTTTTTAAAAACTTATTTCTTTCTGTTTCTAATATTATGGTTCAGATTTTTTGCACTTTGTATAATTTTAAGTCAAAAGTTGAAAGGGCTAACAAATATTATCCAACTGACCTTTAGGTAGTAGTTTACATTAAAGTTTATAAAATTTGTTTTGGATTACCTATTGGTTGCTCTTCATTAATACGGACAGTGGCGTATGCGCTTGCACTCTGTTCACTGCACGAGTCACAGCTGACAGAGCCGCTGTCTGCTTCTCACCTCTCCTCTAGGAGTTGTCTCCGTGGCGTGCAGGGGGCAGCGGCAGATAGGCGCGACTGCCCTCACAGTGGTCTGGCCACGAGCCCAATGGATTTGTGTTCCCGGCGTGCGGACGAGGGTCTCGCCTGGCTTGACCTTGTTACATCCACCGCACACATTGCACTTCCGACTTTGCTTAGTGGAACACCGGTCAAAATGTAAATTTGCTTCCAGAAGGAATACCACTCGTTTTATCTGCGTGTCGGAAAGGTTTCATACCATCCCTACGAACCGGCTAACGTTTCATTGATATCCATGGCTGTCTGGTGGCGCTCGTACCACTGTTAAATTCAGACGTTTCGACCGTTCTCCTTCGAGCTTTTTCCTACGGTAAACAGGTCTGAGGTGTGCTTCACACAGCCTACTAAACAAAACTCATAGCCGTTCCGTCCTTGAACAAGTCCGAAGTGGATCTAACACTAGGATGAGGCTCAATCCTGTTTACCGAGCGTGGTGGTGTAACGGATAGCGTTCTGGCCTCGCATTCGGGAGGACGGCGGTTCGAATCCCCGTCCGGGCATCCAGATTTGGGTTTTCCATGGTTTCCCCAAATCACTCCAGGTGAATGCCGGGATGCTTCCTTCAAAAGGCCATGGCCGAATTCCTTCCCATTCCTTGCCCCCATCCTTTCCCGTCTCTAAAGACCACGTTGTTAAAAAGGGACGTTAAACTGTTAAAAAAAAAAAATCAATCCTGTTTACGCTTATTCTATGCTATAAGACCGCTTAGAAGAAACTCTGCTTTCTTTCAGTATTTTTTTTAATTTTTTTTTTTTTTTTTTTTTTTTTTTTTTTTTTTTTTTTAATTTTTTTTTTTTTTAAATATGGCTTTCGGTCTTTTCGACCATTTGTTTACGTTGCAACTGCTGAATCAGAAATCATTCACTATGATATTGTGGACACTACAGTGAAGACAACACAAGATGAACACAACACTTATTAAAACCACCCATTCCCGAGGCCGGACTCGAACCGGCGGCCCTTGCAATGCGAGGCCAGCGCGCTAGTCACTACACTGCCAGGACCGGCTTTCTTTCAGTAATTGCACGTAAACTGTTACTTCAAACCGAGCCCCAATACAAACACCAACATCTGCTTTTACCTCTGACCCCTTCCCTGCTTTCTCTAGTGGGTGGAGCACATTCGCGTTCTCTGTTGATATTATACGACATCTAACGTGGGCTCTTCTGTTATATGTTTAATCAGTTTTACTCCTTATTACCTGTAAGAAACAATATACTCCACGTTTCCTCTCATTTACTTCAACAGATTCTTCATCGCATTATTATTATCAGCCAGTTCAATCATTTACTGATGTGGGTGGCCTCTTTAAGTCATGATTTCAGGTAGAACTTAAGTTGTATCCTCCATGTGGCACGATCTTGGGATATCCTCTGCCAGTTAACTCCGACCACCCTGCGTATTTCCTTTTCCCATAGGTTCGGTGGTCTTCCCCTAGGTCTGTGGTGATCTCTTGGGCTCCACTCTAACACTGTTTTTGTCCACCTCTAGTATTTTCTCCTCGCAATACGGCCGGCCCATTGCCATCTCAAGGATTCTGTCTTCTCTATGATGTCTGTGACCTTCATAACTCACCTAATGTCAGTTGCTCTTGTCATTTCTCGTTAGGCCTAGCATTGACCTTTGCATATCTCTTTACGCAGTTCTTAGTGTTTTTTGCTGTCGTCAGTCTTTCGACTGTTTTGATGCAATCTTCCATCCTTTCCTATCCTGTGCTAACCTCTTCATTTCTGCATACCCCTTACAGCCCACGTCCTCAATTATCTGTTTCATATATTCTAATCTCTGTCTTCCTCTGCAGTTCTAACCTTCGACTGTTCCCTCCACCAGCAAATTAACCAATCCATGTCTCAAAATATGACCTACCAACCTGTCTCTTCTTTCCGTAAGTTTCTTCCACAAACTTCTTTTCTCCCCCATCGTTTCCAAAACTCGTTCATTTCTTACTTTGTCTGTCCACTTAATTTTCAGCATTCTTCTGTAGCACCACATTTCAAATGCTTCAATTTTCTTTATTTTTGGTATTCCTAAAGTCCATGTTTCGCTACCATAAAGTGCTGTGCTCCACACAAACAGTTTTAAAAATTTCTTTCTATTTCTAGATCAATATTTGAAACTAAAAGGTTTCTCTTTTTCATGAAGGCTCTTTTTGCTAGTGCTATTCTGATCTTAACATCATTCCTGCTTCGGCCATCGGTTGTAATTTTACTTCCCAAGTAACAGAATTCACTTACTTCTCCTATTGCATCCGTTCCTATTTTTATATTTAATCTACTAGTATTGGTATCATTTCTGCTACATTTCATCACTTTTGCCTTGCTTTGATTTATATTCAGTCTAAAATCTTCCTTCAGTATTTTGTTCATGCCATTCAGTAACTTCTCAACATCCTCAGCCCTCTCTGGTAACAAGACAATGTCATCAGCAAATCGTAGCATACTGATTTTTTCTCCCTGAAAACTTATGCCACATGGAAATTTTTCTTTGACTTTCTTCATTGCTTCTTTTATATACAAGTTGAATATTAACGGGGACAGACTACAACCTTGTCTGACATAGTTTACGTTTTGTAAATTCATTTAGAGTCCAGGTCTCACCACCGTATGTCAGCACAGGAAGAATGCACTGGTCATACGTAAACTATTTGCTTCAGATTTGTGTGAGTTTTAGATTTCAGGATAATAGATTGTCTCCCAAATTTTTGCCATCCCAACTTGATCCAACGAAAAATTTCTGGTCTTACATCACCTCTCGTATTTACAAGCTGGCCAAGATAAATGTACTCACTACCATTCTCTAAAGATTTATTATCTAGTTGTACACTACCATCTGTGACCCATTTGTTAGACATAATTTTTGTTTTTGATAGAGTCATTCTTAGGCCAACTTCTTTACACTCGGGGGCGAGGTCGGGAACCAAGGTTTGGAGTTCATCAAGGTCATTAGCAGCAGGCGCAACTTCATCAGCAAATCTCATGTTGTTAAGTCTTCTACCTTTGATTCAAATTCCCGTTCCCGTCAATTTCAGCTTTGACATTGCCATCTTCAAGACAGCTGAAAATAATTTTGGAGAGATGGAATCTCCTTGCTTAACACCTCTTTCGATGCGGAATTCAGTTGTTGGTTCTCTGAAGTTTCTTCATCTATGTGATTAATATTAATCACACCGATATTTACATGAAAACACGTTTGATTTACAGCCATACATACATTACATTGCACTCACCGTATCTTTAGATACAGCTGTACAACGTTTCTAGGCCGCAGCCGTTACAATCTTCTTACTCCCTCCCTTCCGACGTCGACGAGGCATAAAGACATGTCAGATAAATTATTAAAACTATTTTATGGTTTGATTTAGTGGTGAAGAATAAACGAAGTTCATGCAATTAATGTATTCTGTGTATGATGCTACGTGACATTTATATTGTAATTATTGACCAACTTTCTTATAAAATAAATACATAGTTGAGGGGACTAGGCCCACAGCGGGGAGGTGGCGAGCCCGCTAAGAAAGGATCGCCAGACATAACCACTTCAACTTGACATCGAGCCGCTCCAACCAGGCCACCGCCTCCGGCGTAGCCAAAGTCAAGTCTTCCAGACTACCAGGAAAGGCACGCAGTGGGCAGTCCTGCACAATGTGAAACCTCACCGCAGTCACAGTACGCAGAATCTGCCCAGCCCCAGGTGTGGAGAGTTGAAGCAGCTCTTCCCATACCACATCTAATACGATTTAATTCACCATGGTATGTTGAGCAGGGATTGGTAATTTGCACTATGCCCTGTGGTGTTGACGATGCCCATTCCGCTGTCCAGCTATCTGTAGGGCTGAAGGAGTTAGATGCTAGACTGACAGCAGTCTTCCAGACAGGGCGACGAGACTTCAGCCGTGTTTTGTAATCCCTAATATCTCCATGGATGGGAAGAGCCTCGTTGTTCAGAATCCTCGACCATAGTCTCACTAGGACCTTCTGCATTCTGTGTGGTGGGATGTTGCTGACCCATTGAATAGGTGTAGTGTGAAGCGAGACAGTTATGATGAGTATTGTTTGGCGAAGCTGAACGTCCACCAACTGGGTGCGAGAGCTATTAAGGCCGTCACACACGGACGAGCCAACAGGCCAAATGTCCTCTCGCCAATCCAAAACTCGTCGTGTGTGGGAGAGCTCGGACGGACTGGCGTGGCTCGGCAGGCCCTGCTGGATTTTTGCCGAGTCCAAAATCCACCGTGCCGAGCCAGGTAGCCGAGGGTCTGGTAGACTATCCCCACCACGACTGGAGTGGGATAAACCGTGCAACAAAAAGTGGGTACTAAATTGTAGACACTTTGTTTTAAATATCTCAGCTTTCCGACTTCACATCAAAATGAAACTTGCCTTATTTTACTCGCGGGATCACGGACTGTACATTAAGCGAAACCCGGTCAAAATCTGACAAATATTTTTTTTTCTTTAATACTGTTCATAATTTTCAGACCGACACAAATTAAAAAAATACAGCTCATTTCTTTCCTGTAGCGCGTTAATAGTACTCTTTTTTAAAGAATATTTCATATGTGCAGACTTACAGAATATTTCATATGTGCAGACTTTCCCGTTTATAGTTTTATTATATCTACAGATTAAACCCAATAGTTAGTTTATAACGGCTAATAAATTCATAGAATTTCATCTGTTCGTCGTTTTCACCCTAGTCCTTTCATTCTTGTACACAGAGATTTTTTTAAAAAAAATCAGTATTAATAGCGAATTAGTGCAACGCCAAAAACAATTTTGAAAGATCTTAAATATGAGGTTTGATCACGGCTTCAAATAAAGATTACGAAGTTTTTATCTCAAGGAGATAGGTTCGATTTGGAAGGGTTTAAGTCACAATGGTGTAGGTCAGTCAAATTTTCAATAAAAAAAGACACCAGATACATATGTAGATAAATCAGTCTCTCAATCTGTTGGTAAAAAATACGAAGAAAGTCAGATTTTCATTCAGCGTCCAACAGGATGAACTGGAAATTCGACTGATGAACGAAATACGTGCTTTGCTTATCAGCAAAGTGGTATAAGTCAGACTTAAATCATTGTGTTTGTAAACGCATCCTTTGTGCTCACAGTGTAAACGTATCCTACATGCTGACTTATAGCGCACTTCCGAATAGGCTTTCTAAAGACATAATTGATTCTAAAGAAACAATTCAAGATCTTCTTTCTTACAATTCAAGATACATTACGCAATCTCACTATATATCAATTTTGGTTATAGATACACCCTAGTGTGTTCGTTCGGTTTTTTAATAACCATTTTACAGACTTCATGCAATTATAACCTCGGTGTTAAATTTGATTCCAGGTGACATCACTAAAATGAATATATTACAACATCTATGTTCCTGAATTTATTACAGTATTTTTGCATTATGTTAATTTCTATACAGCAAGGAAAATTTACTTAAACCACCGTATTTTGAATTTTATACGTTCTTACTAATTTTCATCGTTTAATACAATTGTTTTTAAGAATTAATTTAAGAAGCATTTAATTTTTTCCCTATAAAAAAAATTAAAAGCGAAAAAAACTGTTTTAAATGACTGCTGATTTTTAGAATAAAAACTTTCCATAACCTAGCGAAAAAAAAAGGCCTCGGTCTGTGCGACCATTTAGCCAGCTCCAGTTTATATTGTACTAAATATTGTATCAGGCTTCTTCCATGTAATTTTGGGACACATTTTTGAAGACAAAACAACACTAAAATAAAACCAACCAAGCCCCAGGGCGGATTCGAACGGGTGACCCTTAAAATGCCGAGTCATCGTGCTAGCCCCTACACTGCCTGAGCCGGACTGGCGTAATTTGTAGGCACGCACTGGCCTGGTGTGGCGCGGCTCTGTCGTGTGTGACCCCCTGATTTGGACCGAGTCTAAATGGAATGGTGCGAAATGCCCTGGCGCCAGATGGACTGCTCGTGTGTGGCGGCATTTAAAGCCACACGCTGGAGCAGTATTCAGCTGTGGAGTAAACCCAGGGTAGGGCTGTTGTTCTTAATGTATTCTTAATGTAATGTATCAGCTCCCCCATGAAGTTCGTGCCAGCCACTGAAGAAGATTGTTCAATCATTAATAATTTCATCTTCATAGTTTAAAGTAGATGAACGCATTTGCGTCTGTACTTCCGGAAACAAGAAGCATTATAGTGAGATGGCGCTTGCAGCGGGTGGCGCTTAGAGATGAGCATATACAAAGGCAGGCTGAAAACAAATGGACACAAATAGCAAGATCGGACAAAAAGTACATAAATTCAATTCTACTTTTATAATACGCATGTGCAGTTTGGACGTCGTTGAATATTCATCCAGTGTATTTTGAGAACGGGTAGTATGGACGAGTTCCAGTACTATGTCAACGAGCTGTTATCGAACTTTTAAATGCAGAAAAACTGGCTCTTATTGAAATTTATCGTCGTTTGAAGGCTGTTTATGGAGACGATATTATTGGTAGGTCTACTGTAAATCGGTGGGCAGTAAAATTTCGTGATTGCGATTCAGTAGAAGCAATAATTCTTGATGAAAAACGCAATTGACGTCCGATCAGTGCCATAGAGGATAAAAATCGGAAACTCGTCAACGATTTGATTCAAAATGGCCGCCAAATCACTCAAAAGCGTATCGCGAACCATATTGGAATATTCGTGTGGGCTTCGCTATGGAACAATTGCGATACCGTGAGATCTGTCCGAGATGGGTACCTCGCGCCTACACTGGAGGCTCTGAGAAGCCTGGAGTGTGAACCGACTCCTCGACCACCTTACTCCCCTGGTCAGGCGTCTGTGCTCAGGAGAGACTTCAAGGCACCTGTCGAATCCTGGAGAAATATGCTAGCCTTAACGGTGACTATGTTGAAAAATAAATGTATGATTTTGAAGCGCTGGAGTTTAATGTACTTTTTCCCGGCCTTGCTGTTATTTGTTTTCGTTCTACAGGCATGTGTGCATTTCTTTCTAGACTACCCTCGTACAATACGCAGGTCGGTAAAGCTGCCAGAATCAAGGAGCTCGTGACCACAACTCTACAGATAAAGAATTTACTTGCCACAAGCTATTTTATTTACCTTAATATCCAACCGAAACCTAGAAATGAGGTATTATTTTAGGGATTAATGTCTCCGGTTTGATCAAATCATATTTTAAGAAAGGAATTTGTGGAAGTTTCACCATTAAAGGGCAAAATTATAATTTCCGTAACATATTTATTTTAATGAGCCATTTATCTCCCTTGATATCTTATCTAAATAGATAAATGAGCTATCATATTAAAGATTAAGGTCTCTGCTTTTATCACATCATTTCTTGAGAACAAAATTTTTCCCTTAAACAGCAAATGTAATAACTGTGTGAGACAGTTCAGAGCCAAACCGCTAGGTAGCAGTCGTAGCACATATTAAAGAGATATTAATAAACTGCTTCACTGGCGTCGACTTTTGTTACGTATCGATTAACAGCAAACAAATAAACAGTTGAAATAAATGAGGCTCTTCTTCTTTAATCCTATTACAAACCTTATTATTCATTGTATTCGCGTTATTTTTGCACGGGTCATCTAGGAGTATACATAATAGCTTAGAACAATCCTGTATAACTTACCAAAGATTGTCAAGGTGAGTGTAAGCAATAAATGTTTGGAACAAGGCACAGACTCAAGGCTGGCGTTTATTAATATTAGACATCGTTACTTTCTGTGGGCGTAGAATCCAAAGAAATAAAACACTTCAGTCTAACGTAGAAGCTGGAGCGGAAAGAATCAGTATGGTCGTATCATATCGTAAGTAGCAGCTACCGTCTCTGGCCCGAGGTTCCCATACTTCTCACCTTCCTCGGGATTTATGTCCTTGTTTTGCAGCGAGTGTTTCCTTTCGCTCTACTTTACTTCCACGCTTCCCACCAGCACCACCGCAAATGAATGAAAATTGCCTCGCTTTGTGGAGCTATTGCCGAGGAATTTTCTCGCCGCTGTCTGTAGGCTGCGGCAGTATACAACGAACAACCGGCCGGCGACCTCGGATTTACAACGCGCTTCCTGCGGGATGCCGCGGCGGAACAAACATTCTCGGAGCAAAATTTAAAACCTAAGAATTACATTCGCAAGAGACGCCTGGTGGGTGTTTGCTTATGAGAAGAGACGCGCTGCTCACAGAAGCACAGGTAAGACCCAGCTGTGAGATTACTGGTGGTGAACCACTACCGGAAATATAAATATCCTAGCACAGCGAATGTTCTTGAGTTTAATACGACTCTAAATCACAAAGTACTCACTTTCATATCGATATTAAAATGGTCGATAAAAAAACGATAAAAAAACCATTAAAAACCCATAAAAAACGATAATTTTTTTTAAGTAGGCAGACGTATTTATGAATTTTGATATAAATAAATTATTTATGATTTAAAATGAGTCACCTGGTTGCGATTTCATTGCATTTAAAAACATCAAAAGTTTAGTGTTTCATAATTTATCATTTTTTTAAAATGACAGTTTTAAGAAGTAATAATAAAAAAAGAACATTACATTCATGATTCAAATTGATAGGACGCCATATAATTGTCGAGTTAGCATTAAATATTCAAACAATGGAATTCAATTTATCTTTACAGGGCAACCTGCAAGAACGTGTTCGTTTCCCTGGGGATCGAAGTGCAATGCATCGTTTTGAGAGGATATTTGCCCTGATTTTCTATGTGATCACTTAGCAGCGCAGGCTCCTTCGTTCACCATCCAGCCTATGCATGATGGTAACTTCACTGACACCATCTTTGCAGTGGTACGCCTAGGCTGCAGGCCACACTCCCAGCAGCGACATGACTGTCTCCCTACAGCAAAAAAAAATACCTCCTTAAACGCTGTCTGACACATCTAAACGAATCTTTCGGTTGCTCGATTCACCGCACAAAAGTGTTACTTGGCTAAAATATGCCGACCCACGTTCTCATACAACAGCTGCGTCCAGGCGATACGTCAAACACTTTGCTGGCGAGGGGTCAATGACCCACGCCGCCCTCTTGTTCTTGGTGTCTACCTACTGCCTCGCAGCTACGAACATAGTGCTGTTCTTTCTTGCAAATATAACGCTAAATTGTAAAAAGTGCAAGACAATGAGCATAACTAACAAAAAGAATCCAATTGTTCAGAAATACGAGTTAAACAATTCAGTTATTGATATGGTCGATTCTATGAAATATTTGGGAGTAACAGTACAAAGGAACATGAAATGGGACTTACACATTAATTCGTTGGTAGGTAGAGCTAATTCTAGGCTGCGATTCATAGGTCGAATATTGAAAAATTGTAATGAACAAACAAAGGAGATAGCGTACAAATCTCTTGTGCGTCCACATTTGGACTATTGTTGTGCCATTTGGGATCCGTTTCGTAAGGGGTTGATCGAAAGTATAGAGAAAGTACAGAGAAGAGCCGCTCGATTCGTGACCGCTTGCTACAGTCCTTATGAAAGCGTTACAGAACTGATTAGTAGACTAGGTTGGGAGTCTCTGGTAGATAGACGACCCACGATTCGTTTAAACTTATTGGTAAACATGCGTACTCCCACTTTGACTCACGAGTGTAGTGAAATACTTCGTCCACCAACCTATTTGAGCCGGAATGACAGGATAGATAAGATTAGAAAATAAGGTGCCGCAATGATTCTTATATGAATTCTTTTTTCCCTTGTACCACTAGGGATTGGAATGCGTAACAAAGAGATTAGCTTTGGTGCTGAGCACCCTCTGCCACCCACAATTTTGTGAATTGCAGAGTATATATGTAGATGTAGATGTAGATTTTAATGAAATGATTCAATGTTAATCGTTTCAATATACACAATTTATTTAGAAACAACTATATGCGATGTTCAAAACTGAAGTTTTGAAAGTTTTCTATGTCTGTGTGCCCACGTGCATGTTTGTGCACACGTCATGCAAAAACTAACGAGCGCATTTCATCTAAACTTCCACGTAACAGTAGCTAATTTCATAGTTTAATATTTATGTATTATATACTATATAGTTCCCGAAGATAAAGAGGACAACAAAGAAGAATTTTTGTATTTTTATACGCGGTAGCTGCAGTGGGACTACGCGCCTAACAATAAATCTAGCCTGACTTTCCTCTGCATTGAAGGCTAGCCGCCATCTTTTGGCCCAGCCCTCAATATTTGTGCAGGCTCTCTGCAGTGAGATCCTTGCAATTAGTGCTCTGATGCTCTTTGTGAAATGCGTCGTGTCATCGGGCAGTATTTACACGATCGGGTTTTGACATATCAGCAGTGTAAAGATTATAGAGGACTGTCCCGATAACTGATTCTTGCAGGACGCCAGCCTATATTATTTTAATAGATGACACTGCCTCATCTAAGATTACTCTGAAGGTTCTACCGGTCAGAAAGTTCTTCAGCAGCCTCACGTGTGGCAGAGGGATCCCTAGTACTAAGAGTTTATATAACAGTCCTTGGTGCCATAAAGAATCGAAGGCTTTCGAGACGTTCAAGAGAACAGCCCCGAAATATTCTTTCTTCTCGAATGCACTTATCACGTGTTCTACAAGTCTGAGTAGTTGTTGAGATTGTGACGTATCTGTATATATGTTATGTATAGGTCTTTGTAAAGTTATATGTATCATTATGTTATATTGTAAGAGGTTTCACGTTGGAGTAGTTTGTTCAGTATGCATGTGTTTGGAAATTGCCTGTCCCAGTGCTCGCAATCGTGCGGCCGGAAGCAGACCGCTAAAAATAAGGGAGTGTGAAACAGCTGTGACCCTGCCTGCAGCAAGGTTCGGCGGCAGTATTCAGTCTGGAGTGGTAGCCGACAGACCTGATGTGGTCGTGGCAATGTTGAATGTTTTGTAGTCTAACAAGTGAAGAATAAATGATCAAAAGAAGACTTGAAAATTACTGTGTTGTCGATATCTAAAATTAAGCAGCCTTCTACATGTATTACAAATGAACCTGTATAACTGAATAATATGTTCTTCATCCGTTCGTGGCCGAATAGCTGAATCTATTTGGCCCAAAACGTGAGGAGCATCAAGGGAAATCATAAAATCAACCAACAAACCCCTTACAAGATGCAGAATGGTTCTCTCTAAATCCAAATTGTTCTTCCGGATGCAGTTGCTCTTGATCTGTATGATGTCTCCTTAGATAGAGATGTAGGATTTCTGGGATCTTCTGCCTTTCCCTCGTTTGGGAATGGCCACAGTATCTGCTTGCTTCCAGTTCTCAGGGTAGTCACCGGTTTTTATAATGTGATTGAAAATAACTGTTAGGTATTTTATACCTTGCCTTAGTAGTTGTTTTAATAATGGTGCCCTTAAACCGTCATGTCCCGGTGCTTTTTTGGGGTTAGCGCGTTGTAACATACTGATGACCTCTTCTTCCGTGATTGGATCGACTGAATCCTCTTCCTGGATGTTAGCACTTAGAAACTTGTGCAGTCACTTTTCTACAAGCTGTATGTGTTGCACATCTAGATGGTCCTGTACGGGATGGAAGTTGGCTTGGAAGACTTCTGCAATAGCCTCAGCTTTTTCTTCCGGTTCGCTAACGATTCAGTTGCCTACCGTGAGAGGCGGTACCTTCTCTCTTCTTCGCAGCATTCGCCTAGTTAGTCTCCAAGCAGTACCGTCTTCGGTATTTGTGATATTGAGTAGGCCTTCCCATTCTTTATTTTTGTGTTGCTGCATCTCTACCTTGATTTAGCGCCGCATCCGATTTATGTGTTGTTTGATGGCAGGATCACGCTGGATTCCCTAGTGAGTCGATTTTTGGTGGTTATGGCCTCTCTGATATTGATCGGAAGAGGTTTTAACAAATTCTGCAGTTTGAGTTTTGATGTGGGGAAGCAGCATCTGCTGCTTCGTTTATCCACTGATTGAGGGCGTGAGTTGCAGCGCTGGATCCTATGGTTTCAGGTAGTACAGCACTTTGAAGTCGTCGGGCAACGTGCTGTTTGTATAAGCCCCAGTTAATGCTTTTGATGTTTCTGTGTCGGCTGAGATTTTTCAATCTTGCACCCTCAGCTAGGTAAAACAGAACAGGTATATGATCAGGAGAGAGTGCCATTTTTGTGGCTATTGCGATTGTATGATTAAGTCTTTTGGTTATTGCAATGTCAAAGACATCTGGCAAAAATCTTCTTTGAAAGCTGGTGGGCTCAATGGGCCACCATATCATACCATGTCATCATTTGCCTGTTCAGCACTTGGTAGCTGCTTGCCGGTTGTGTTTGTAAGTCTGTACTTCCAGTTGCAGTGTTTAGCATTAAAGTCACCTGCAATAAGAGATTGCCAGGAATTTTTAGTACTTCAGCAATCTCTTCCTCGTTGACTTTGTTGGTAGGTCTTCGGTATGCGGAGATTAGGAGCAACCTGCCACTGGATGTATCAGCAACGACACCAGTTGCTTCGATCGTCAATAATATTGGCAGAGTTACTTCATGGTGCCTTATGGAGTACCACCACCCGCCGTCAATCTATAATTTCGGTAACATGTGTAGTTAGCAAATGCAGCCTTTACACTTTGCTTTAGGTGGGTTTCTGTGACTAAGCAGAAATCTGTCTTCTCGTCACGTAAGAAATTCACTCATCTGGCTCCATATACCATTGGCATTCCAGGGGCATTTGGTCAAATTTTGGATCGGATTAGTCATGTTACTGATTGTTGGGTATACCTCTTGATACAGCCTTTAATGCGGCTTCAAGTTTCCGCGGAATGTATACTATCATAGACATGTTTAACAGGACTGAATTTGTGCTGTCATCGGTTGACTTGTTCTGTTATTGCAGATTCTGGTCTGCGGATGTCCTATTACTTCTATTAGGCTGCTGTTTTTCTTGATTGGCCTCCCAGCCTCTCCTGTTGGTGAGTTTTCTTGGAATTGTTGTCCTTAAACTCGTTGTTTGACTGAACAAGTTGGTAGTTACTCAGTCCCCGCTCATTTTCATTTCCACTACCCGGCAGGGGCGGGAATACATCAGTATCCTGCAGGGACGCTTCTTGATTATTTGAATGTTGTTGCAGTTGCTTCTTTTGCTGCTGTTGGCGGTGTTTCCTCATGGCTTCAGCGTATGCAGCATTGTTCATCTTCTGCTTCTCGTTGAATCTTGCATGCTCCCAAAAGACTTTTCACGATTGCATGTTAGTTTTTCTGTTTGCTGTATGGTAACATAACACTGAACGGGAAGAATAGTAATGACAGTAAGAATCATAAAAACTAAAAGTATGATTATGGTTGTCATGGCGATACGTTAACGACACCATGAGTTAAACTCTTGAATTGATAAAATTTTCCGTCAATTTATGTAGAAATTTACTTTCCTCTAGTCTGGAAAAACATTATGTAACTTGTTTCGGTAAAGCAATCTCATCGTACTAGCACCCCTTCAAAATGAATGGTTGTTTGCTCCTAGAATTTGAAACTTATTGCTTGGTGGATTAAATGTTAACAAGGCAGTATGATTAACTTGATCAAGCTTCTTCACTCATTCCGTTAAGGCAAAATGCGTTGCTCTGTTGTCATCTACACAACCCGCGATGGGAATTTCTGAAGGTGATATCAATTCATTAAGATTTGTTCTACGGAACATCTCCTCTTGGTGCTGTTGGGAATAAAGCTATATAGATTATAAATCAAAATTACGTCTGGAACAACTGTTGATGTTACAGTTTTCTTTATTTCCATTCGCGTTTCGCCCTTATGGTGTGGTGCATCGTCAGTGGAGCTAGGGTGATGGTATTTACTTGGCGATCTGGAACCTCACTTTAAAGTGCGGTTCCAGATCGCCATGTAAATACGAAACAAATACTGGCACTACAAACATCTGTTAGTAACTACAATCCGAGGTTTTGCAGAAACGTAAATTTTGAAAAATCATTAGGTGTGAATAAATGGGCGATTGGCTGATTATCTTCTAAATCATTTTCGTGTGAAGGGTGTTAGAAAATTTTAACCCTTCAATTTATTTTGTTAGTCAGTTTTCGGAAGAGTAGATATCACAGGCGTCTTGCTGATATATACAGAATCTGGTAGCAACAGGTGGCTGTTACGTTGCGTGTCGAACTGAAGATGCCGCTGTTTCGTCTACACGCAGCCACTTCCCACCAATGATTGTACCTGCTTTTTCCCCGTTGCAATTAACGAACTCTCCATTTTGAAGATTGCTTAGGTTAAAAAGCTGTTAAGCGAGATAAGTAGGTAAAGGTCTGACGTAATAGGAAGAAAGCCACGAATTACTTTAGAAATTTTACTTAATTACTGTAGGTCATGTATACTGCTGGTGCTCGTCAAAATAATCAATTATTGTTTAACAAAAACGACATTGCACCTTTTGTTGGATTCTCTTTATACTACGACGCGTTTCGAGGTATATTTAGCATTTCATAATTTCTGTAATACGTTTTCGGTTTTTAAGTTTCGGACAAAATGGTTTTCTTTGAATATAATACAATTACTCTTATATACTGCTGGTTGAATAAACAGGTGACCAACTGTAATACCTGAAGAGGGAAATGTAAGGTGAACTACGATGCGTATATATCAGTTTAATTGTATTAAGTTCAAAGAAAGCCAAGGTAGAAAAATTAAAAAATGGAAAACATATTTCAAAAAATACTGAACGTTGAAGATACGTCTACGAGAGGCGAAACGCTTACGAGAATTGGAGCATTTATTAAATAGCTAGTGTGAGCCCGTGACCGCTTTTTACTTATCGTCACTGGTCTGGAAGAGGTTATAACAGGTTGACCTGATTTGACCAAACACGAACTTGTGTTTTATCCTCACCCTGAATAAAAATCTCTTGAGCTTGAAAAAGTAATAATAGACGTAGGTATTAAACACCGGCAGGGGCGATCGCGCTGTCGTATAATTATTTCAAAGGTTGTAGACTCGAACTTGCTGAAATACATACGTTGCTTGTACTTGACTCTTAAAGTTCACTCTGCAAAATTTAAAAAAAATACCTGTTTGCTTCAATAGCATCACGTTGTTTTTTTTTATTGAGGCTGGGCATGTAATCTCTGTAAAGGTCAGAGAACTTAATACACATTCCATATTATCAAACAGTTGAGCAACTCTGAAGAAATGAAATTCCAGAATACTCCATTCGATAACATATTTGGCCTGATGTCCACTTTAAACAACCTACAACGAGCATGAACAAAGACCATTAATGAAAGTGGTAAGAAAAATACGTAATGTATGAACTTTGGTCAAACATCAACTTTACAGAAAGTTTTAATTAAATCGACATTTAGCCTAGGCCGGAATGAAAATTGGCATTTCGGCTGTAACGTTTGTTAATATTTTTTTAAGTATGAAATGTTACAAAAAGAATACTTAATGAATGTACTACGACAATTAATTTTGTAGCAATTGCTTAGCTATTAAATTGAGGACATAACCTCGAATTTATTCTAATGAAATCCCTGGTGGGTTAATTTGCGAGCGAAGGCTGACACGTGACGTCGTTCCCCAGCCAATAGCTAGCGAGGTGAGTTTGTGAGTGAGTGAGTGAGGAAACGCTCGCAATCAGTGGTCATAGTATCAGTAACGGCCAGAGAACTCAATACACATTCCATGTTATTAAATGGCTGAGCAAGGGTGTCAGGGATTGGAATGAGTTACCAAGAGAAATGATGAATAATTTACCGAAAACTTTGAAAGAATTTAAAGATAAAATTTGTAGAGGGCAAATGTAGGTTGGTGCAGGATAGCGGGAAGATGGGTGTGTAGGGAAATTGCCACCGGAGCCTGTGCTCCATTACAATTAAATTAAAATACATTTTAAAAAAAAAATTCGAAGAAATAAATTGCCAGAATACTCAACTCGGTAACAATTTGGTCTGGTGTCCACTTTAAACAACCTAATATCTCACGTAAAGTGGTTAGAAAAATACGTAAAAAGTAAATAAATCGTATAAACTCTGGTCAAGCAACAACATTAGCCGAAGTTTTAATTAAATTGATATTTAGCCTATGCTGGAATGACATATGGCATTTGTGGTTACAGCGGAGACAACGAATAATTTAAGTTTTTTTAATGTTTTCTAATGTTGCTTTCATCAGCAACATGTTACAGAAAAGCAGTTTCACATTTTTTTCCGCCGTAAAATTCATTGATATTTCTTTGTGCTTAGGAAATTATGTATCAGATAATTTATTATGCTTTAGAAATGGCCAGACAGCATGCATCGGTATTTAAAGGTTGGATAATAGTCGAGGGGTTCTATTCCGTCCTGGGTGGTTTTAATTAACGGTTTTGTCCGTGCTGTATCGTTTGAACTGAGCGACACGGTGTGGGCGGGGGTAGTCTTTGAGCACTGGTATGGTGCGTGGGAGTCTCTCTCCGCTGTTTTGACGCCCAGCTGACTGGCGTGGGCGTCTGCTTTTGTGCTGCCTTCTCCTACGCAAGGGACTGCAGTGAATTCAGGCGATATCATATTCTCCATCTCAGATCCCTCCAAATGTTTGAATCCACTTGGATTCCTTTAGAGCCAAATTGAAAGATTGGTTCGCAGTGTGTTTAGCAGATCCTAACAAGTTGTATAACGTGCCAGATACTGAGCTTCCACAGATTTTTGTATCTTGTGCGCCTGCAGAAATGTAATTGTGTATAGATTTACTGGCTCGACTACCCGAAGTGGTGGTTTATCTTCACATTCACAGATTTTCAGTGTGCAACTTCCTGCCTCTGTCGTGGCTTTTGTCTAAACTAACTGCGCAACATTACTGGCTCGCTTATGCTTACAGCTAATCAATGGCTGGCGGTGCTCAGCAAAAGGTCCTAATCAAACCATGGCCGAGGATTCTGAACAACGAGGCTTATTCCATCGATGGAGATATTAGGGATTACAAAACATGACTGAAGTCACGTTGCCCTGCCTGGAAGACTGCTGTCAGTCTAACATCTAACACCTTCAGCGTTACAGATAGCTGGACAGCGGAATGGGCATCGTCAATACCACAGGGCATAGTGCATATTACCAATCCCTGCTCAAAACTACCAGGATTCCACTTACCGCGGTCAATTTCGTGCAAATTAATTCGTATTAGATGTGGTACGGGAAGAACTGCTTCAACTCTGCACACCTGGGGCTGGGCAGATTCTCCGCACTGTGACTGCGGTGAGGTTTCACATACTGTGTCGCACATTGTGCAGGATTGGTCACTGCGTGCCTTTCCTGGTAGTCTGGAGGTGGTGGCCTGGTTGGAGCGCCTCGATGTCATGGCGTCCATGTCTTAGTTGCCGGCTGCAGGCATTCTCTGCTGAACTATGTGCATATATATATGTGTCTATTTTGAAACAAGGTTGTTCAGTGATTACAGTATAATTGCTGTTCATTGTTGTAAATGTCTTATAGCAACATGCACAAAATAAATAATAACCAAACTAACTTGAAAATCCTACGAAGATACAGGTTATTGTGGAATTAGCCCCCATAACAATCTAGCAAGGCGTTGACAGTTTTGGCTAGTTTTTAGGGGCCGTAAAAATTCTAAGAAAGGCTCTCTCGATGCGCCTAGAGGGATCTGGGTAGCTGTGCCTCTGGGTCAGACTGTCCTCAAATCATGGTGAACAACAGAACGGTAGATGTATACCAGGCTTCTCGTAAGGAAATACTGTACATCTGTTCTTAACACTAGAGTGCACTTGTGGGCTACATATGTAGCCCAGTGTGTAATATTGTCGTATATTTTTTAAACTTGGTGCACTATAGATTAATCGTCCAGTGTACTTCTCAAGTACTATCCCCCGCCCCCCAGTAGCATGGCATCCCTCGCGGCACACTGACGTCTACATAAATTCCCCTTGAAATTGATGGGCTACACCTGTAGCCCGCGCGAGCGTTGGAGGAAGTTAATTATTTAAAAAACAAGTGACAAAATTGAGGTAAATATGATACATTTTCTGTAGTAATACTTTAAAAAGTAATGTCAACAACTGTTTTTTATGTGTGTTGTTTGTGTTCATGGATTTTCCATGTAACTTTATTATGTTTTGGTCAGTTTTAGTTGGCGGGTAATGTGAACTATGCCCAAATAACTAAAATGGTTGCTGGAGGATGATAAAACGAAATAAGGTAGTTTTGATGTTGTTTACCCTCCATAATCATGTCAAAATTGATGATTCAACTAGTGATGCTTCAAAACCTGATATCATAGCATTTTACAACAACACAAAAAACGGCGTCGATATTTTTGATAAAATGTGTAAACAATACGACGTTACTCGGATCAGTCGTCGATGGCCTCTCATACTGTTTTACAATTTTTTAAATATGGCGGGAATAAACGGTCTTGTAATATATCAGATGAACAACCCTGATATCTGTCGTCAATATCTTCAAGAATTCTGATTCAGTCTTGCAAGACCATCTATCGTCGTATATGCCAGCAAAATACACTAAAAGATATAAAACTGAAAGGCAGACTACTTCTAGGACTGGCAGATCAACCCCCGCAACATAATATGCCTATTCCGGGAGGAGTTGGTCGACGTACTTTTTGCAGCAGGGCTCGGGACCACAGAATACAGCAAATGTATGAGGCACATCTGTAGCGAACATCAGGCAGACGTCTGTCCTGAATGTAGGCCAGCAGCATGATTTATTATCAATGACTTTGATATCTGCTTCAATTACTTAACTCGAAACCAATTTTGCAATAAATATTACTTTCCTAAATAAAAATAAGACTAAAATGTCTCAAACCTTCCAAAAACAGTTGATTTTTAAGAAGTTTATGTTTATGTTGTAAATTAGAATTAAGAAACAAAATTTTCTTAATTGTATGAGTTTTATGATAAAAATAAAGATGTTTAGTAATTATTTACTCTGTTTTATATATTTTTTGGTCTGATTCCGAAAATTAATTAACCCATAAATGGGCTACGCCTGTAGCTCGCGCGTGCGCTCAAGAATTTTTTAAGGCCGCGTGCACTCTATTGTTAATTACATCACATGGACAGTTTTGATAGAAGTTGGTAGGTACGACGGGGTGCCAAAAAACGAGAAAGGAATTATTATTTTATAAGATATGCATTTTCAAACTTTTTACAAAACAACTGTATCCCCTTCAAAATGTTCTACATTACAACTAATACATTTGACCCACCGGTGCTTCCACTGTTCGAAACATTTTTAGAAATGGCTGACAGCTGTGTCCTTTCATGCCCCTTTTCATGCGTGGGAATAAGAAAAAGTCGCATGGAGCCAGGTCAGGCGAGTAAGGTTCGTGGGGCAGCGGAACCATGCCATTCTGCCTAAGATAGACAGCTGTGTGTGCAGGAGCATTGTCTTGGTGGAAGAACCAGTCTCCTATCTGCCACAAATCTGGTCTTTTTTGACGAACACTGTTGCGTAATGTTCTTAAAAGGTTTGATTGACGGTCTGATGTGGGGGAACAAATTCTGAATGAATGCAAATGAGCAATTTTTTTATGTAATGCTCTAGAGTAATCAGCCGAGTTAAGGATCGCCGAAATGATGTGTGATAACATTTTCTTAATTGGGCTAGCTACCCGAGAACATTTCATAAATTTCCAACGCCCACAGAATCTTCGTTCTTGAGCATTGTTTTGATTTTTGACTTGTTGACATTTTCTTGGAAGGGGTGACAATGAGGTGTTCCATTTACTTGACAGTTGATTTGTTTCTGGGTCGTTACCATAGCCCCACGGCTCATCACCAGTAATGACCTTTGACAGAAAATCTGGATCAATTTAAAGCTGTTGTTTCAAGGTATGACATGTTTCAACTCGACGTTCTTTTTGACTGTCAGTCAGAGCCCGAGGAACTAACTTGGCAGCAACCCTTTTCATTCCGAAATCATCGATTAAAATTCGTTGAACCGAGTTCCAAGATAACCCATTAATCTCTGACAGTTGGTCATTTATCTGTCGACGGTCTGAGAGCACAAGCTCTCGAATTTTTTCAACATTTTAGACAAAACAGCGCTAGCAAAAACAATCATTACGGATTAAGAGTACAAGCCAGATCGAAAACACAGGCGGCACTGAACTAATAATGAGTTGCGCTATTAACGCCTAGCGGCAGAAACGCGTACTACACATTCTCCACCCACGGCAATGCTATACCGGTTATTTTTGTATGGTTGTCATTGGGCGATCTAAAATGCTGCAGGTGTAAACCAATCTTTAGGTGTTAAGAACTTTCTGAATATGGTGCGGGGGAATACAACGCTTGCTACTCGCACACACACGAACTCGCAACTGAACTCGCACGGACGGCACGCTTTCACGATGTCTAGCAACCTTTGCTCAGTATATCGACATTGTCGGTGAGGTCACATATCATTCTGTGTGCCGCAAGAAGTTAATTGTCAGGGAAACTACCTTTGAAGACCTTTGCATAGAGACATGAAGACGTCGCCTTGGCAGTAACAACCAGTTGAAATTGACGCTCTCCGTCTCCGTCATTCTAGACGGCTTCAAGTTCACCTGAGTGGTACCAACAGACGACTCTTCAGCCTTTGAGATAGTCATGTGCACCCGTGAAGGCAACCATATGGTGAAAAGGATTCTTCCGGCAGGATTCACAACCTGGCAGGAATCACTAGTCTTCCCAATACTTCTCTCGGGCTGCTTCAGCACGGAGCAGTTCTGCGACTTAATCAAGCGGAGATTCAGAGCCTTTGGTTTTGATCCAGCAGGCAACGACAAGGAGAAGGAACCATCTGCTGTGACACCACCACCTGCATCCGAAGCGACTGCCGAAGTGGAGGTCGTCAATAACACAAAACTAACTGCAGCCATAGGAAGGCCACCACCTGCATCTCACACGGCATCTGAAGCGATGGCGGTCGACAGTTCAACAAGTGATGAGGAGACAGTGGAAGTGGGGCCGGTACTTCCCCTCAATGCCCTCTATGAGGGTAATTTGCTTGACCTTGTAGTCGCATTCTTCGAGGAAACCAACAACTACCTCCTCTGCCTACCAGTGATAGAGGGGCTGCGGTTCCTTCCGCAGCACCCGACACAATTCCGTCGACTGACGGACTTTTTGGACGGGCGCGGCACCCAACACACCCCTCAACCCCCGCGGAGGCCAGCAAGACTGGTCGTCCCTGGACTACCAACAACAGTGACAGAGGAGGCGGTGGCCGCTGAGCTCACCAGCAGCGGCATCGCAGCCTCGGAAGTTCATCAGATGCGCCGACCAGGCACAGAGGAGCGACTACCGCTCTTCACGTTTCAGCGCGCGGCAACTACTATTACTATTACTATTACTCCGCGATTCACTAAAAGTGTTTGGCGGAGGGTGCATTGCACCTATCAGGAAAGGTAATGGTTTGGAAGGGATATACGGGATATGGCAGGTGGCGCCCATGGGCTATTGTGAGGAACCATCCCAGCATTCGCCTGGAGCGATCTAGGGAAACCATGGAAAACCCAGATCAGGATGGCCGGAGTGCTTTATCTGAAGCTACTCCTGTCCGATTTTGTGTTTACTCGCCTGGTAAATCCTTTCTATTCCATTCCCTAATCGCTCGTGGAAAAAATGAGTAGAGAAATGAATCAGTTCTCGCCCTGATTTCTCTTATCTTATTTTTCGCGGTCATTTCGAGATATGAATGTTGCTGTAGCAATATTTGTTTGCTGTCATTCCGAAATACGTCAGTCGAAAATTTTTCAATTAGCTTCCGTCGACAGCTCCTGGGACACAAGGTCCAGTTTTAAGTCAAGAACAAACCACCGATCGCCCTAGCCCAGTGTTTCCGTTGCCACGGGCACGGCCATCTGGCACGGGACTACACTGGACAGGAGACCAGCGTCAGGTGCGCGGGGAACCACAGGGTAGCGGACTGCAGTATCCCACGAGACGGGGTGCCCACCTGCTGCAACTGTAACGGAAGCCACCCCGCCTGTTACAACGGCTTGCCCTACCAAGAAGAAACCTTCGGCCCAGCAAGAAAACACCGAGCACTTACAAGCCAGTGGCCCCACAGGGCAAGCTGCGTTGACGCCCAGCATCAAGAACACCTGCAACCGGAATAGAGAACCTCACGGCGGCTAATAGGCAGTCCACCTACCATCAACAGCGCCATAATGAGGGCGCTTGGGACTGCAACCACTCTGACGAAATTATGCTGCTCTTCAAGCAGCAAATCCAGCTACTGAAAATCCCAGGTCTGACACGCCCCAATCTAACACACAGAAAATGAACACCATATTGAAGAACTGGAACAAGATGAACTACGAGCAAGAAATTCCCCTCACTCTAGGGCTGGTCCCCCTAGAAGATTTAGTATCGTGTGTGTGTTCGGGGGAATTGATGTTTCAAAAACTGGTTGGCTGATTTGAATGAGACTTGCTAGACGCGTTTGGTATTGGGTGACTAGAAATACAGTAGTGGTAAAACAGTACCAACTAGACCGGACTCTGCTAGTCCCTATAGTACAACAGTAACGGAACAGTGTATATATACGTTTGTTTGCTTCTGTTTCACACTTAAACTTCTGAACAGATGATAGTGTAATTTTCACAGTTTAAAGGTATAAGGAATAATTATATTTTGAGGAAAGTTTTATTTCACAACGCCATCTTTTTTTGCAGCATAAAAGTAAAAATATTTT
>JARYHS010009186.1:7953341-7990438 GCA_031002005.1 Vandiemenella viatica | reverse complement strand
TAAATAATGTTTTAATAGTTATTACGCATAATAAAAATTCGTAAATGAATTTTAAATGAAATAAAATCAATGCTCAATAATTACTGCATATAAAAAAAGAAATAAAAATATTTGCTAGTATGGGGATTTGAACCCGGGTTCGCAAAATGGGAATCAAGCACACTACCGATACGCCACGCTGAAGCTACTAAACAGTATGTTAAAATTATAATATTTAAACACATATTTACAAATGTTTGCGCGTTAATTTCTCGATACGTAGGTCTCATTTTGAAGAAATAATTGTAACAGAGACATATGGAGTTATTCCCTTCAACATATGCTCGGGGGATCGAAATCCGTTCTGAACACGTCTGATGGTCTCCAAGTTAGAGCAGTCTGGAAACTGGCAGTGCCATACCTTTAAAATTTACCACACCTGTTTTTGAGGATATATTTTTCTAGAAAAGGTTTATATATATAAAAAAAGTAAACATATCTTAGGCGTGATGCACCTGAAAAGTTAAGACACGGCACAGAAATAATAGTACCGAACAAAGAACTATAACTCATTTTTAACGTGCTATATCTCGAAAACGAAGCAAGATATCAAAAAACATTATTCTTTATTTACGATTTGTTTCGTCGAATTCTACAAGAATTCGTTATCAGATTGCGACGTCACGGTAATTATAGAACTCCCTAACAGTTGCTTATACTTCGCAAAAGTAACATCAAACCATATCAATTAACTTATAAACGTACGTCTAAGCAATAGATTATTGTTTACGAACTGATTTCAGCTTATAATATATATTTGACACTTGTATATATTTACGTGGAAGTTTTTACATTGCGGAATTCCGACGAGCAGAAGTCTATGTTTGAGGCGAAAAATCTTCCAACGGTTACGGCGTCAATTTTGGGCAAATTATAACTGTTGCTTTGCTAAAACCTTGTTCCATAATGAATTAGACTTCTCTTTCGCCAAATAATTAACAATAACTAAATTAGCAACACATAAGTTGCTACAAACGAAAAATTTACTACGCAAAGTGTTCTATTACATGTAAATGTCAACCACTTCTGTGGCGCAAGGGACGCTATGACGTAATGCTTTCTCATTGGCGTTCGCGGTCACGTGTTACTATGGCTGATTTTGTCGATTTTATTTTCTATAAATAATTATAATCTTTATCTTTTATATTAAATAAGGTTGTTTTTTGTTATCTCCTTAGCATGATTAATCATTAAAAACTACTATACGCCCGATTTATTCTTAGTGGAAACAAGCCAATTATAACGTCCATGGTTGCTGTCGGTTCATCGTCTGCGCTGTGCAGATATTGCTGCACCTGACTACCTGTGTTGTTTTCTTCTACCGCTGGAACCATGTTTATTACGCCATTTGGCTGACGTTGCATCGTTGGCTGCATCAGGTATTGTCCGCCTTCGCCATATTCACCGCCGTACATGGCGGATGAGGGCTGGGGCTGAGCTGTATTAGATGTTATTTGCTGCTTCTATCACTATTTCGGTGGCTGTAGTGAAACACACGGTTAGAGTCCCGAGAGACTGTTGTGCGGTCTCGGGAAGAGTCAGACGGGTATACGTAAACACTTATCCACACAAGTCACTGCCTCGCGGATACACGGAAGTTATCGCTACGAAGGTTGAGACTCGACGTTCTCTGAAGTTTCTTCATCTATGTGATTAATATTAATCACACCGATATTTACATGAAAACACGTTTGATTTACAGCCATACATACATTACATTGCACTCAGCGTATCTTTAGATACAGCTGTACAACGTTTCTAGGCCGCAGCCGTTACAATCTTCTTACTCCCTTCCTTTTGTTGGGTTAGAGCTTCAAGGTCAACCCGATTCCTATCTCCATGTTTCTATTACTCTGCTTTATAGTTACTTCTTGCTGTCAGATCTCCCACGCCCGCTTTAGTCCTTGTGCGTTGAGGATCCTCCAACACAGTATTATTGGTATTTATGTTTATCATCATTATCATATACAATCAAACACATGTACACTAGCGATCACTCTGCTACCTAGCGTGATATATATCCCTTACTCCGGTCAGCATTGACACTATTTATTCCGCCCCCGGAAACATTCGATTGGTTTGGATGAAGTTCCTCACAGTTCCGATGATACCAGTATTAAGTAAGGATGGTTAAGGCAGTGTAAGAAATTAATTATTCATAATTATAATGAGTACAGTATTTAACGTTTAAGAGACAGTGATTATGATTTTTAATACTTTAAGAAACTTGTCTCTCTTCCTGATATAATAGTATCTAGTTTCTAAATCCGTTAGGATAATGCTAAATTTTTTGTTTTTCTTAGAGAAAATATAAGCAACAATTTAAAGCTTTTTCACTCTAAAGTTCCCCGTATGCGATTTTATTTTTATTTTTTGGTGTACCAGACTAAAATTATTAATTCTGCAGTGCTATACCTAGTGATCTCGTTTTTCTTTTAGTCTGGTGTTCTATTTTTGTTTCGCTATCAGTTAATCGTGTAAATGCTGGTCGGCAGACCAGATTTTTCAGTTTTCACCATTCTACTATTTCTTTTGTCAGCATTTCCAGGTTGGATTAGCGTTTGACCCGAATCGGAAAAAAAATTAATGCCAGAAATAATTATGTGGTAAATTATTGATTTGTTGATGGTTGGTTCATAATGGTTGTTACTACGACTGTGGAACATGGGTTGCCCGAGGAGGACGATACCGCAAGTTTATAAAGTGTCATATATCAATTCCTAGCGGTAGCAACGCATAGAAGATCTGTCAGAGCAGTAAAACATTTCACCAGTGGCAAATTAATTTATCTATTATGGTTTGTTCTGATAAATAAGTTAAAGAGATAACTAGAATAAATATTATTTCCTCACTTATTCTTTAGCCACCATTTAGTAACAGTACGTAGAGTGGTGGGAGGGTGGAAACGCTCTGGCTTCGTATTCGGAAGGACTGCGGTTCGGATCCCCGCCCGGGCATCCAGATTTGGGTTTTCCATGGTTTCCCCGAATCACTCCAGGCGAATGCCGGGAAGCTTCCTTTAAAAAGGCCATGGCCGAATCCCTTCCCGTACCTTGTCCACCATCCCATCCCACCACTAATGACCTCGACGTCGACGAGGCATAAAGACATGTCAGATAAATTATTAAAACTATTTTATGGTTTGATTTAGTGGTGAAGAATAAACGAACTTAGTGCAATTAATGTATTCTGACATTTATATTGTAATTATTGACCAACTTTCTTATAAAATAAATACATAGTTGAGGGGACTAGGCCCACAGCGGGGAGGTGGCGAGCCCGCTAAGAAAGGATCGCCAGACATAACCACTTCAACTTGACATCGAGGCGCTCCAACCAGGCCACCGCCTCCGGCGTAGCCAAAGTCAAGTCTTCCAGACTACCAGGAAAGGCACGCAGTGGGCAGTCCTGCACAATGTGAAACCTCACCGCAGTCACAGTACGCAGAATCTGCCCTGCCCCAGGTGTGGAGAGTTGAAGCAGTTCTTCCCGTACCACATCTAATACGATTTAATTCACCATGGTATGTTGAGCAGGGATTGGTAATTTGCACTATGCCCTGTGGTGTTGACGATGCCCATTCCGCTGTCCAGCTATCTGTAGGGCTGAAGGAGTTAGATGCTAGACTGACAGCAGTCTTCCAGACAGGGCGACGTGACTTCAGCCGTGTTTTGTAATCCCTAATATCTTCATGGATGGGAAGAGCCTCGTTGTTCAGAATCCTCGACCATAGTCTCACTAGGACCTTCTGCATTCTGTGTGGTGGGATGTTGCTGACCCATTGAATAGGTGTAGTGTGAAGCGAGACAGTTATGATGAGTATTGTTTGGCGAAGCTGAACGTCCACCAACTGGGTGCGAGAGCTATTAAGGCCGTCACACACGGACGAGCCAACAGGCCAAATGTCCTCTCGCCAATCCAAAACTCGTCGTGTGTGGGAGAGCTCGGACGGACTGGCGTGGCTCGGCAGGCCCTGCTGGATTTTTGCCGAGTCCAAAATCCACCGTGCCGAGCCAGGTAGCCGAGGGTCTGGTAGACTATCCCCACCACGACTGGAGTGGGATAAACCGTGCAACAAAAAGTGGGTACTAAATTGTAGACACTTTTGTTTTAAATATCTCAGCTTTCCGACTTCACATCAAAATGAAACTTGCCTTATTTTACTCGCGGGACCACGGACTGTACATTAAGCGAAACCCGGTCAAAATCTGACAAATATTTTTTTCTTTAATACTGTTCATAATTTTCAGACCGACACAAATTAAAAAAATACAGCTCATTTCTTTCCTGTAGCGCGTTAATAGTACCCTTTTTTAAAGAATATTTCATATGTGCAGACTTACAGAATATTTCATATGTGCAGACTTTCCCGTTTATAGTTTTATTATATCTACAGATTAAACCCAATAGTTAGTTTATAACGGCTAATAAATTCATAGAATTTCATCTGTTCGTCGTTTTCACCCTAGTCCTTTCATTCTTGTACACAGAGATTTTTTTTTTTTAATATATAAATCAGTATTAATAGCGAATTAGTGCAACGCCAAAAACAATTTTGAAAGATCTTAAATATGAGGTTTGATCACGGCTTCAAATAAAGATTACGAAGTTTTTATCTCAAGGAGATAGGTTCGATTTGGAAGGGTTTAAGTCACAATGGTGTAGGTCAGTCAAATTTTCAATAAAAAAAGACACCAAATACATATGTAGATAAATCAATCTCTCAATCTGTTGGTAAAAAATACGAAGAAAGTCAGATTTTCATTCAGCGTCCAACAGGATGAACTGGAAATTCGACTGATTAACGAAATACGTGCTTTGCTTATCAGCAAAGTGGTATAAGTCAGACTTAAATCATTGTGTTTGAAACGCATCCTTTGAGCTCACAGTGTAAACGTATCCTACATGCTGACTTATAGCGCACTTCCGAATAGGCTTTCTAAAGACATAATTGATTCTAAAGAAACAATTCAAGATCTTCTTTCTTACAATTCAAGATACATTACGCAATCTCACTATATATCAATTTTGGTTATAGATACACCCTAGTGTGTTCGTTCGGTTTTTTAATAACCATTTTACAGACTTCATGCAATTATAACCTCGGTGTTAAATTTGATTCCAGGTGACATCACTAAAATGAATATATTACAACATCTATGTTCCTGAATTTATTACAGTATCTTTTGCATTATGTTAATTTCTATACAGCAAGGAAAATTTACTTACACCACCGTATTTTGAATTTTATACGTTCTTACTAATTTTCATCGTTTAATACAATTGTTTTTTAAGAATTAATTTAAGAGGCATTTAATTTTTTCCCTATAAAAAAAATTAAAAGCGAAAAAAACTGTTTTAAATGACTGCTGATTTTTAGAATAAAAACTTTCCATAACCTAGCGAAAAAAAGGCCTTCGGTCTGTGCGACCATTTAGCCAGCTCCAGTTTATATTGTACTAAATATTGTATCAGGCTTCTTCCATGTAATTTTGGGACACTAAAATAAAACCAACCAAGCCCCAGGGCGGATTCGAACGGGTGACCCTTAAAATGCCGAGTCATCGTGCTAGCCCCTACACTGCCTGAGCCGGACTGGCGTAATTTGTAGGCACGCACTGGCCTGGTGTGGCGCGGCTCTGTCGTGTGTGACCCCCTGGTTTGGACCGAGTCTAAATGGAATGGTGCGAAATGCCCTGGCGCCAGATGGACTGCTCGTGTGTGGCGGCATTTAAAGCCACACGCTGGAGCAGTATTCAGCTGTGGAGTAAACCCAGGGTAGGGCTGTTGTTCTTAATGTATTCTTAATGTAATGTATCAGCTCCCCCATGAAGTTCGTGCCAGCCACTGAAGAAGATTGTTCAATCATTAATAATTTTATCTTCATAGTTTAAAGTAGATGAACGCATTTGCGTCTGTACTTCCGGAAACAAGAAGCATTATAGTGAGATGGCGCTTGCAGCGGGTGGCGCTTAGAGATGAGCATATACAAAGGCAGGCTGAAAACAAATGGACACAAATAGCAAGATCGGACAAAAAGTACATAAATTCAATTCTACTTTTATAATACGCATGTGCAGTTTGGACGTCGTTGAATATTCATCCAGTGTATTTTGAGAACGGGTAGTATGGACGAGTTCCAGTACTATGTCAACGAGCTGTTATCGAACTTTTAAATGCAGAAAAACTGGCTCTTATTGAAATTTATCGTCGTTTGAAGGCTGTTTATGGGGACGATATTATTGGTAGGTCTACTGTAAATCGGTGGGCAGTAAAATTTCGTGATTGCGATTCAGTAGAAGCAATAATTCTTGATGAAAAACGCAATGGACGTCCGATCAGTGCCATAGAGGATAAAAATCGGAAACTCGTCAACGATTTGATTCAAAATGACCGCCAAATCACTCAAAAGCGTAACGCGAACCATACTGGAATATTGGTGTGGACTTCATTATGGAACAATTGGGATACCGTGAGATCTGTCAGAGATCGGTACCTCGCGCCAACACTGGAGGCTCTGAGAAGCCTGAAGTGTCAACCGACTCCTCGACCACCTTACTCCCCTGGTCAGGCGTCTGTGCTCAGGAGAGACTTCAAGGCACCTGTCGGATCCTGGAGAAATATGCTAGCCTTAACGGTGACTATGTTGAAAAATAAATATATGATTTTGAAGCGTTGGAGTTTAATGTACTTTTTCCCGGTCTTGCTGTTATTTGTATTTGTTCTTCAGGCATGTGTGCATTTCTTTCTAGCCCACCCTCGTACAATACGCAGGGCAGTAAAGCTGCCAGAAGCAAGGAGCTCGTGACCACAAACTCTCCAGATAAAGAATTTAACTGTCACAAGCTATTTTATTTACCTTGATATCAAACCGAAATCTAGGAACGAGGTATTATTTTAGGGATTAATGTCTCCGGTTTGATAAAATCATATTTTAAGAAAGGAATTTATGGAAGTTCCACCATTAAAGGGCAAAATTATAATTTCCGTAACATATTTATTATCATGAGCCATTTATCTCCCTTGATATCTAACCTAAATAGATAAATGAGCTATCATATTAAAGATTAAGATCTTTGCTTTTATCACATCATTTCTTGAGTAGAAAATGTTTCCGTTAAACGGCAAATGTAATAACTGTGAAAGTCGCACGTGTGAGACAGTTCAGAGCCAAACCGCTAGGAAGCAGTCGTAGCACATATCACAAAGATATCAATAAACTGCTTCACTGGCGTCGAATTTTGTTACGTATCTATTAACACCAAATAAATAAACAGTTGAAATAAATGAGGCGGTTCTTCTTTCATCCTATTACAAACCTTATTATTCATTGTATTCGCGTTATTTTTGCACGGGTCATCTAGGAGAACATATAATAGCTTAGAATAATCCTGTATAACTTACCAAAGATTGTCGAGGTGAATGTAAGCAATAAATCTTTGGAACAAGACACAGACACAAGGCTGGCGTTTTTTAATATTGAAATCGTTACTTTCTGTAGGCGGTGAACCCAAAGAAATAAAACACTTCAGTCTAACATAGAAGCTGGAGCGGAAAGAATCAGTATGGTCGTATCATATCGTAAGTAGTAGCTGCCGTCTCTGGCCTCCACCATACTTCTCACCTTCCTCGGGATTTATGTCCTTGTTTTGCAGCGAGTGTTTCCTTTCGCTCTACTTTACTTCCACGCTTCCCACCAGCACCACCGCAAATGAATGAAAATTGCCTCGCTTTGTGGAGCTATTGCCGAGGAATTTTCTCGCCACTGTCTGTAGGCTGCGGCAGTATACAACGAGCAACCGGCCGGCGACCTCGGATTTACAACGCGCTTCCTGCGGGACGCCGCGGCGGAACAAACATTCTCGGAGCAAAATTTAAAACCTAAGAATTACATTCGCAAGAGACGCCTGGTGGGTGTTTGCTTATGAGAAGAGACGCGCTGCTCCCGGAAGCACAGGTAAGACCCAGCTGTGAGATTACTGGTGGTGAACCACTACCGGAAATATAAATATCCTAGCACAGCGAATGTTCTTGAGTTTATTACGACTCTAAATCACAAACTACTCACTTTCATATCGATATTAAAATGGTCGATAAAAAACGATAAAAAACCGATAAAAAAACCATAAAAATACCATAAAAAACGATAAAAACTTTTTAAGTAGGCAGACGAATTTATAAATTTTGATATAAATAAATTATTTATGATTTAAAATGAGTCACCTGGCTGCGATTTCATTGCATTTAACATCAAAAGTTTAGTGTTTCATAATTTATCATTTTTTTAAATGACAGTTTTAAGAAGTAATAATAAAAAAAAGAACATTACATTCATGATTCAAATTGAAAGGACGCCATATAATTGTCGAGTTAGCATTAAATATTCAAACAATGGACTTCAATTTATCTTTACAGGGCAACCTGCAAGAACGTGTTCGTTTCCCTGCATCGTTTTGAGAGGATATTTGCCCTGATTTTCTCTCTGATCACTTAGCAGCGCAGGCTCCTCCGTTCACCATCCAGCCTATGCATGATGGTGACTTCACTGACACCACTTTTGCAGTGGTACGCCCAGGCTGTAGGCAACACTCGCAGCAGCGACATGACTGTCTCCCTCCAGCAAAAAAAAAACAAACTCCTTAAACGCTGTCTGACACATCCAAACGAATCTTTCGGTTGCTCGATTCACCTCACAAAAGTGTTACTTGGCTAAAATATGCCGACCCACGTTCTCATACAATAGCTGCGTCCAGGCGATACGTCAAACACTTTGCTGGCGAGGGGACAGTGACCCTCCCCGTCCTCTTGTTCTTGGTGTCTACCTACTGCCTCGCAGCTACGAACATAGTGCTGTTCTTTCTTGCAAATATAACGTTAATGAAATGATTCAATGTTAATCATTTCAATATACACAATTTATTTAGAAACAACAACATGCGATGTTCAAAACTGAAGTTTTGAAATTTTTCTATGTCTGTGCGCCAACATGTATGTTTGTGCATACGTTATGCAAAAACTAACGAGCGCATTTCATCTAAACTTCCACGTAACAGTAGCTAATTTCATAGTTTAATATTTATGTACTAGCTTCGAGCCTGTCAAAATTGACGGTTTGAACGCAATATGCTGACAGTTCACTGTTTTGCAATTGGTTAATTATATCGAATTGTTATTACAAAATGCTAATGGCCTTGATTTTGTAACAAATTAGGAATCCCACAAAAACTTTAGCTATCAATGTAATATCAGTTTGATTCCTGGTCCAGGCACAATTCAGCACGCTAAATATGAAACTTCTTTCCCCTGCATTAAATAATACTTCCAGTAACATAGCGCTTATGAAAGCAGTTTAAATGGTTTGTAAAGCTCATTTTAGAGCGAATTATGCTGTAACAAAATGTGTCAGTTGCGATTCTGGTCAACTTAGCCACAACCTCCACTAACATTGCATTCGAAAATCATAGCTTTTATTATCCTCGTATGAACAACGACAGGCAGCACCTATGGTGGTAGTCTGAATTTATTCTGGAAAAGCTTGCATGAAAAAGCGAATATCGACCATTTTTAGTGAAATCTTCGTAATATCAGTACCATACTGTGGTTAGATTATCGGAGAGTTTGACTTTGATTTATTTAAGTAAATATATTTTACTTTAATGAAGGAAAGTATAATATACATTTCGCGATTCGTAAATTTGGTGTAAACTTTCTCCGAGTTTTTAATTAACTTCATTGTTTCTTATTATTTTCCAAAAACATTCTTAGGTTATGTTTTAAACCTCGTTCTTACAACTGGTACAGATAAAATAACGCAAACATGGAATACTCTTCTCCTTGCATATATTTTTGCAAATAGTTGTCGTAAATAAACAAAAAGCAACATGTAAATTTAAACGAACGTACTAATTGTAACTTGTAACTTATGATTGCCTCGCATTAATTTTCTATCTCTGTTCGCTGCTATTTGGGAGCAAGAATATCGTTGTTGAATTGCGAATTATAAATTGAAATAATTTTTAATTATATCTTTCGTGACATGATTATCTTATTCTAGTTAGATTATCAAAGTATTTGGATAGGATTTTATTTAAATAAATGCATTTTTATAATTTCGAAAACGGGTAACTGTTATTTATTTGACTGATATACTGCGCGATTACGTACGTTTCTATGAGTTTTTGATAAACTTCATTGCTTCTTATCGTGTGCCAAAAAAATTCTTAGTTTATGGTTTAACCTAGTTTTGATAACTGATACAGATAAAATAGCGTAAATATTGAATCACCTTCTCCTTACATGAATTTCTGTGTTTAACTGATACAGATAAAATAGCGTAAATATTGAATCTCCTTCTCCAAATATGAATTTTTGCGTCTAGCTGTAAATAAACGAAAAGCAAGATGATGGAAGGAATATAATATGGTGGCTGTTGATTGGCGAGTGAAAGCTGGCACGTGACCGTTCTCTAGCCAATAGCTGCTAGCAGCTATAGACAACGCATCCAGACTCCAGCTTAGCGTTTTATACAATAGGATTATATACTATATAGTTCCCGAAGATAAAGAGGAGAACAACGAAGAATTTTTGTATTTTTATACGTGGTAGGTGCAGTGGGACTTCTCGCCTAGTAATAAATGTACCCTGACTTTTCTCTGTATTGAAGGCTAGTCGCCATATTGTCGCCCAGCCTTCAATACTTGTGCAGGCTCTCTGCAGTGAGATCCTTGCAATTAGTGCTATGATGCTCTTTGTGAAATGCGCCTTGTCATCGGCGTAAAGGGCAGTATGTACACGATCGGTTTTTGGCATATCAGCAGTGTAAAGATTATAGAGGACTGGCCCGATAACTGATTCTTGCAGGATGCCAGGCTCTATGATTTTAATAGATGACACTGCCTCATCTAAGATTACTCTGAAGGTTCTACCGGTCAGATAGTTCTTCAGCAGCCTCACGTGTGGCAGAGGGATCCCTAGTACTAAGAGCTTATATAACAGTCCTTGGTGCCATAAAGAATCGAAGGCTTTCGAGGCGTTCAAGAGAACAGCCCCGAAATATTCTTTCTTCTCGAATGCACTTATCACGCGTTCTACAAGTCTGAGTATCTGTATATATGTTATGTATAGGTCTTTGTAAACTTATATGTATCATTATTTTATATTGTAAGAGGTTTCACGTTCGGAGTAGTTCGTTCAGTATGCATGTGTTTGGAAATTGTCTGTCCCAGTGCTCGCAATCGTGCGGCCGGAGACAGACCGCAAAAAATAAGGGAGTATGAAACAGCTGCGACCCTGCCTGCAGCAAGGGTCGGCGGCAGTATTCAGTCGGGAGTGGTAGCCGACAGACCTGATGTGGTCGTGGCAATATTGAATGTTTTGTAATCTAACATGTGAAGAATAAATGATGAAAAGAAGACTTGAAATTTTCTGTGTTGTCGATATCTAAAATTAAGCAGCCTTCTACATGTACTACAAATGAACCTGTATAACAATAATATGTTATTCATCCGTTCGTGGCCGAATAGCTGAATTTATTTGGCCCAAAACGTGAGAAACACTACGGGGAATCATAAAATCAACCAACAAACCCCTTACAAGATGCAGAATGGTTCTCTCTGAATCCAAATTGTTCTTCCGGAACCAATTGCTCTTGATTTTTTTCAAATATTTTTGACATGACAGGTAGTGGGCTTAAAGGCCTGTAGGATTTCGGAGACCTTCTGCCTTTCCCTTGTTTGGGAATGGCCACAGTATCTGCTTGCTTCCAGCTCTCAGGGTAGTCACCGGTTTTTATAATGTGATTGAAAATAACTGTTATGTATTTTATAGCTTGCCTTAGTAGTTGTTTTAATAATGGTGCCCTTAAACCGTCATGTCCCGGTGCTTTTTTGGGGTTAGCGTGTTGTAACATACTGATGACCTCTTCTTCCGTGATGGATCGATTGAATCCTCTTCCGGGATGTTAGCACTTAGAAACCTGTGCAGTCACTCTTCTACAAGCTGTATGTGTTGCACATCTAGATGGTCCTGTACGGGACCGAAGTTGGCTTGGAAGACTTCTGCAATAGCTTCAGCTTTTTCTTCCGTTTCGCCAACGATTCTGTTGCCTACCGTGAAAGGCGGTACCTTCTCTCTTCTTCGCAGCATTCGCCTAGTTAGCCTACAAGCAGTACCGTCTTCTGTATTTGTGATATTGAGTAGGCCTTCCCATTCTTTATTTTTGTATTGCTGCACCTCTACCTTGATTTCGCGCCGCATCCGATTTATGTTTTGCTTGATAGCTGGATCACGCGTGATCTGCCATTCCCTATTGAGTCTATTTTTGATGGTTATGGCGTCTCTGATATTGAGCGGAAGAGGTTCTGAGAAATTCTGCAGTTTGGGTCTTTGATGTGGGGAAGCAGTATCTGCTGCTTCGTTTATCCACTGAGTGAGGGCGTGAGTTGCAGCGCTGGATCCTATGGTTTTAGGTAGTGCAGCACTTTGAAGTCGTCGGGCAAGGCGCTGTTTGTATAAGTCCCAGTTTATGTTTTTGATGTTTCTGTGTCGGCTGAGATTTTTCAATCTTGCACCCTCAGCTAGGTAAAACAGAACAGGTATATGATCAGGAGAGAGTACCATTTTGTGGCTATTGTGATTGTATGATTAAGTCCTTTGGTTATTGCAATGTCAAAGACATCTGGCAAAAATCTTCTTTGAAAGATGGCGGGCTCAATGAGCCCCTATACCATGCCATCATTTTCCTGTTCAGCACTTGGTAGCTGCTTGCCGGTTGTTTTTGTAAGTCTGTAATTCCAGTTGCAGTGTGCATTAAAGTCGCCTGCAATAAGTTATTGCCAGGAATTTTTAGTACTTTAGCAATGTCTTCCTCGTTGACTCTGTTGGTAGGTCTTCGGTATGCGGAGATTAGGAGCAACCTGCCACTGGATGTATCAGCAACGACACCAGGTGCTTCGATCGTTAATAATATTGGCAGAGCTACATCATGGTGCCTTTTGGAGTAGCGGATGTATATTGCGGTACCAACACCCGCCGTCAATCTATCATTTCGGTAATATGTGTAGTTAGCAACTGCAGCCTTTACACTTTGCTTTAGGTGGGTTTCTGTGACTAAGCGGAAATCTATCTGCTCGTCATTTAAGAAATTCACTCATCTGGCTCCATATGCCATTGGCATTCCAAGGGCATTTGGTCAAATTTTGGATCCGATTAGTCATGTTGCTGATTGTTGGGTATACCTCTTAATACAGCCTGTACCGCTGCCTTTGATGCGGCTTCAACTTTCCGCGGAATGTCTACTATCATAGACATGTTTAACAGGACTGAATTTGTGCTTTTCGGTTGACTTGTTCTGTTGTTGCTGATTCTGGTCTGCGGATGTCCTGTTACTTCTATTAGGCTGCTGTTTTTCTTGATTGGCCTCCCAGCCTCTCCTGTTGGTAGTTTTCTTGGAATTGTTGTCCTTAAACTCGTTGTTTGACTGAAAAAGTTGGTAGTTACTCAGTCCCCGCTGATTTTATTTCCACTACCCGACAGGGGCGGGAAGGCATCAGTATCCAGGGACGCTTCTTGATTATTTGAATGTTGTTGAAGTTGCTTCTTTTGCTGCTGTTGGCGTTGTTTCCTCATGGCTTCAGCTTCTGCTTCCCGTTGAATCTTGAGAACGCTGGGCATTTACTGCAACTGGCGACGTTATTGCCAGCACAGTTTGCGCACTTTGGTGGGGTTTGTCCTTTGGTTGGGGTGCAGTCCCTCATCGCATGGTCTCCTGCTTATTTTAGACACTTATCTGGCACAACACAATGCCTGGAAAAATGTCCAATCGCCTGAGATTTGTAACATTGTGACGGGCATCTTGTCTTACGTAGCTTTTCCATTGTCATCTTAACAGAAAATAGGGAGGTCATTTGATAGATGGTTCTGTTCTCTACAGAATCAGTTAATATTACTAGGAAGAGCGGTGTATCTTGTTGTGTTTTGGATGAGCGCAACTTAACCATTGTTCTGGCTACATAACCTATCTTCTCCAGTTCTTCCTTTACATGTTTGATTCTCATATTGATGGGAAGTCTTCTAATAACTACCTTCAGTAGTTTTTCTGGTACTGTTTGGTAGGTGTAGAATGACCAGCACTTGTCAGTAATGAGTTTTGCTACCCCTTGGTAGTGATTGGTTGTTTTGGTTTGTATTTTGAAAATCTCGCGGCCAGCTAGTTTTACAACAAAGGCGCTCTTACATAGCTGCTTGAGAATGTTGCACAGCATCATGTATTCTTCTTTGTAGGTCAGCACGATCGGCGCTGGCCTGCCTTTATTTGATGAAGAAGGTGTTTGTTCAGCTGATGAAGCAGGCGACAGCAGTAAACAGTTCAGCAGCAGGGGCTGTGCGTTTTGGTTTGAAAAAACAATCAGCATCCTCTATCGTCTTCCTTGTCTCCTTCAGCGGAGCTTTCTTGGTAGGGTTGTATGCTGGAGTCAGCGGAACTTTCTTGGTAGGGTTGTAAGCTGGTGCCTTGAGCCGCTTTTTTTCCCATTCATTAATTCCGCAAGCGAGTCAAGGATTCTCTTCCTAGCAGTCCGTGCAACTTCCATTCCTTCAGGATGATTTTGGTTGTTAGGGGTCTGTGCGACCTTCATATCTTCTTCCATGTTTTGGTTGATGGGTGTAGCTTCTAATTGACTGGTGCCCGCATCCTCAGATGATTCATCTGGATTATGCGCTAGTGCGCAGCCAGTTTCATCGGACATTATCCTACCAATGGGAGCATCTAGAGAAAGGGAGTTTTGCTCTGACCCTTCGTTGTCACCGCAGGACATCCGGCTCAGAGACAACACTACGCTCACGTTCGGGGGTTCCACTCCCGCAGGAGCGGGCCGTGGAGCATGGACATGGAGGGCAAGGCAATCTCCAAAGAAGAGGAAAAAAGCGTAATCCTAGCTTCATTTCGCAAGCGAGACAGAATTCGCATAAACAACGACGCAATAGAGCATACAAGTGTACACGAATACCGTCGCGTCTCGATTTGGCTGTGTGAGGAGGCTCAGGTGCCGCACTTCCTTATATGCCCAACGGCTCTGTTCGTGGCCCGCGCCCGGCGGCTAGCTGCCAGTGGGAGTGGCTATAGATCTTCGTTGCGGGCCACGAACCCTCAAACATACCTCTTCTTCATACAGGCTTTGACCATCTTCTTCGTGCGGGCTTTGCCTGTGATGAGATTTGCTGCACTGCGCTTAGAGGATGTTAATTTTACGTCGGCGTCTTCATAGTCGTCTTCTGAAGAGTTGTGAGGAAATCTGTTGGATGTTGTGTCCTTTAGGTCTGCTGCTACTGGAGAAGGCGAGCGTGGAGAGTCGGTCATGTCGACCGCTGTAGAAGCGCGATGAACACTGGCCGCTGAAGATATTTCCTGCTGCTGTGGTGACCTAGCATGGGGGGGGGGGGCGATATTGTTGCTCTGGTCACTTGTGGTCACCGTTAGGTTTGCCAGGTCCAGGGACAACCCTAAAGCTCGCGCCAGGGGTTCCACTCCCTCGGGATTGGGCCGTGTGGCAGTAAATCCCTATCCTTGGTGGTGGGACGGTAAAGGGAATCCTCAAAAGAAGAAGAAGCAGGCTAAAAGCGTTACAATATCCTTCACTATCAGCAAACAGTGCATTGAGATCTGCTAACGCTAACAACTATTGCAAGTAGAATTCAGCGATGTTCGCGACATAGGCAACATCGACGACGCCGTCTAAACCTTCGAAATAGCAGTGAACAACAGCGCGGCAGCTGCGACTCTACAGAGGGCCGCCAGGCCGCCACTCTCATACCAACTTCCGCCGCAACTTCTGGCACAAATCCGTCACAAAAACAGGGTTGAGAAGCAATGGAGGCAGACCAGAATCCCAGCTACAAAATGACTGTTAAACCGTCTGCAAAGAGAGATTAAAGTCTCTCTGAACGTGCATAGAAAACCACAATGGAGCGCTCGTGTCTCGATGCTTGACAGGGATGATGGAACACGCGGAAATTTACACGGCGGAGACAGAGACTTCCACCCCTCCATGGTGAGAGGGGGTTAGCCTGCAGCCCGGAAGACAACGCAAATGTATTAGCAGACACATTCAAAAAGAATTTCCGCCCATCACAGAACGATACTAACCACCGACACCTGGCAGCTGCGCGTAGCCGATTGCAAGTTTTCCTTAATGCTGATGACGACTACGAAATAGAACCAATCACTCCTGAGGAAGTTGCCAGCTGCATATCGAAGCTTCCCCCACGGACGAGATGAAATCTCTAATATTGTAATATATCGATACAACAAGAACACCCCGACTCTACTGTTGACCGACACAAACGCCCACTGAGCCTTCTCAACTAACTACTCCACCATGAAGACCCACCACAAGCGAGGAAATGAAAATCAATATTAATAGGAGAAAATATCTTAGGACAAAATCTCCAACAACACTGCCTGTAAAGAAATGACAGAGACTGGTGCTGTGATGATGAGGAACCCTGAAACCTGTTTCATTACATCAATGGAGGCTTGAAAATCATACTGGAATGCAGTGGCCAACCGTGATACCCAAGACACAACTTTGGTAATTGGTCGCTCATAGTCCAATAGAGAGAGAAAATGGAGTGTAAAGTGAATTGGTAATATTCTGAGGAAAGGCAACAGGCTTTGGAATGGAACCCGTTGCGATGCAAGAAGCAAGGCAGACCTCAAATGACGTTAAAACGATGAGCATACCTGGCGAGGGGCGATAGAAATGGCAACGGACAGAGTGCAGTCATAACTGGAAATTAAAGTTAACTAATTTCTTCGTGTTCCTTATCTTGTTTTCGATTGGAATCATTGCTTGGTAAAATATCTACTGAAAATTTATAAAATAAAGCTCCTAGTAAAAATTATGCACTTGTGTTCTTCCTCATATGTAAGAAGTTCGTTATCTTTAGGCATGACTGTCTATTACTTTAATAAATCCGTATCAGTATTGTGAAGCATGAAAAGACATTTTTCGATACTTTTGTAAAATCTTTCAATCGCACAGTGATGATTAGACTAATGTAAGATTAGGTAGGATGCCTGTTGACCTGTTAGGATATCAGTTTTGGATGGTTACACTAACGAATGGGAACAATCGTGTTGTTTGTTACCTGTCACCAGGGGAAAGCAAAGACAAAAAACTAAGTCAAAATATTATTTTATCACGATTAAACGCAGACAATAAACAAGGTAATCTGCAGTACAAGGAAGGTAAACTATCCACAGCTTGATGACAGCCATTGGAAAGGCGTGGAATAGAACAGACTGCGTGAGCAAAGAAGGCCATTCCTCAGACTTACAAACGCACTAGATTGCAAGAGGCAACACAGGAAGCAGCATGTGTAGGTAAGATTTTTAATCTGTTGTGTACAGTACAGTCTGTCATTTGAGTACAAACAGGATCTGTTTGCTGTATGGTAACACTAAACGGGAAGAATAGTAATGGAAGTAAGAATCATAAAAATTAAAAGTATGATTATGGGTCTCATGGCGATACGTTAACGACACCATAAGTTAAACGCTTGAATTGATAAAATGTTCCGTCAATTTATGTAGAAATTTACTTTCCTCTATTCTGGAAAAACATTATGTAACTTGTTTCGGTAAAGCAATCTCATCGTGTTGGCAACCCTTCAAAATGAATGGTTGTTTGCTCGTAGAATTTGAAACTTGCAGGTTATTGCTTGGTGGATTAAATGTTAACAAGGCTGTATGATTAACTTGATCAATCTTCTTCAGTTATTCCGTTAGGGTAAAATGCGTTGCTCTGTTGTCATCAACACAACCCGCGATGGGAATTTCTGAAGGTGATATCAATTCATTAAGATTTGTTCTACGGAAGATCTCCTCCTGGTGCTGTCGAGAATAAAATAAAGCTATCGTTGCCCGTTTTACATCAAATATAATGCAATAAGCGAGATTCATAACCTTGACAATGTACGGAATCCAGCGAGAATATTGATTAAAAAACTAGTGAGATTTGTAGGATGAGACTACTGAAAACGGAAACAATCAAATATTTATTTATTAATTTTAATTCCGGTGGATCTAACGCTCAGGTAGCAATTCCCCTAGTCATCTAATTACCCCTTTATATATATATTAAAGTTCTTATATAATTAGAATATTAAATTCCTCCCCCATTTACTTGTAAGATTCACCAACTTTAATTTTAAATTCCTTAAGCTAACTTCTCTGGTGCATCCTCTCATTGCCCTTTCCAGTAAATGAAGATTTTTTAACCATTTCCTACCATTTGCCCTCAGTCAGACCAATGTTACCCAAATAACCATAAATCACAGCTGCAGATCAGCCAGTTAGGCTTGTTTTTCACGCTTTTCGACTTCAGGGTGATAAGAGGCGAGAGGCTTTCAAGAGCTTGTGACAGGTACCAATTTGTGTACTATTGCAGAAGCCGTCCCCTGAGTTTATTATTGGAGAGGCTCCCAGAAATCGTGAAAACCGAGGTATGGGGGACCGAACTAGAGGGGGAAGTCGTGTCCACCCGAGTTCCAGTACAGTAGCTTAACCACTCACCTACCAAGCATGATACTTATGCGATAACCTGTAACTTAATCAAAATGCAAATCGATAATTTTCGATTCGAGTTGAGATAAGCAGTAAAAGTTGTCATACAGAGACTAGGAGAGGCGGACTAACATAAAAATATCGAAACCAATACTGGCACTACAAACATCTGTTAGTAACTACAATCCGAGGTTTTGCAGAAACGTAAATTTTGAAAAATCATTAGGTGTGAATAAATGGGCGATTGGCTGATTATCTTCTAAATCAATTTCGTGTGAAGGGTGTTAGAAAATTTTAACCCTTCAATTTATTTTGTACGTCAGTTTTCGGAAGAGTGGATATCACAGGCATCTTGCTGATATATACATAATCTGGTAGCAACAGGTGGCCGTTATGCTGCGGGTCGAGCTGAAGATGCCACTGTTTCGTCTACACGCAGCTACTTCCCACCAAAGATTGCACCTGCTTTTTTTCCAGTTGCAATTAACGAAGCCTCCATTTTGAAGATGGCTTAGGTTAAAAAGCTGTTAAGCCAGATAAGTAGGGAAAGGTCTGACGTAATAGGAAGAAAGCCAAGAATTACTTTAGAAATTTTACTTAATTACTGTAGGTCATGTATACTGCTGGTGTTCGTCAAAATAATAAATTATTGTTTAACAAATACGGCATTGCACCTTTTGTTGGATTTTCTTTATACTCTGACGGGTTTCGAGGTATATTTAACATTCGATAATTTCTGTAATACGTTTTCGGTTTTTAAATTTCGGACAGAATGGTTTTCTTTGAATATAATACAATTACTCTTACATACTGCTGGTTGAATAAACAGGTGACCAACTGTAATACCTGAAGAGGGAAATGTAAGGTGAACTAAGATGCATATATATCAGTTTAACTGTATTACGTTCAAAGAAAGCCAAGGTAGAAAAATTAAAAAATTGAAAACATATTTCAAGAAATACTGGACGTTGAAGATACGTCTACGAGAGGCGAAACGCTTGCGAGAATTGGAGCATTTATTAAATAACTAGTGTGAGCCCATGACCGCTTTTTACGTATCGTCACTGGTCTGGAAGAGATCCGGTTTTTAGGGTTATAACAGGTTGATCTGATTTGACCAAACACGAACTTGTGTTTTATCCTCACCCTGAATAAAAATCTCTTGAGCTTGAAAAAGTATTAATAGACGTAGGTGTTAAACACGGGCAGGGACGATCGCGCTGTCGTATAATTATTTCAAAGGTCGTAGACGTCAACTTGCTGAAATATATACGTTACTTGTACATGACTCTTAAAGTTCACTCTGCAAAATTTAAAAAAATACCTGTTTGCTTCAATAGCATTACGTTGTTTTTTTATTATTATTATTTATTGAGGCTGGGCATGTAATCTCTGTAAAGGTCAGAGAACTTAATACACATTCCATATTATCAAACAGTTGAGCAAATCTGAAGAAATGAATTTCCAGAATACTCCATTCGTTAACATATTTGGCCTGATGTCCACTTTAAACAACCTACAGCGAACATGACGAAAGACCATTAACGAAAGTAGTAAGAAAAATACGTAATGTATGAACATTGGTCAAACAACAACTTTACAGAAAGTTTTAATTAAATCGACATTTAGCCTAGGCCGGAATGATAATTGGCATTTGTGGTTACTGCGGAGACTAAGAGTAATTTAAGTTTTTAAACTTTTTTTAAGTTGCACATGTCAACAAAAGCAGTTCCACGGCTTTTCGGCTGTAACGTTTGTTAATATTTTTTTAAGTATGAAATGTTACAAAAAGAATACTTAATGAATGTACTACGGCAATTAATTTTGTAGCAATTGCTTAGCTATTAAATTGAGGACATAACTTCGAATTTCTTCTAATGAAATCCTTGGTGGGTGCGAGCGAAGGCTGACACGTGACGTCGTTCCCCAGCCAATAGCTAGCGAGGTGAGTTTGTGAGTGAGTGAGTGAGGAAACGCTCGCAATCAGTGGTCGTAGTATCAGTAACGGCCAGAGAACTCAATACACATTCCATGTTATTAAACGGCTGAGCAAGGGCGTCAGGGATTGGAATGAGTTACCAAGAGAAATGATGAATAATTTACCGAAAACTTTGAAAGAATTTAAAGATAAAATTTGTAGAGGGCAAATGTAGGTTGGTGCAGGATAGGGGGAAGATGGGTGTGTAGGGAAATTGCCACCGGAGCCTGTGCTCCATTACAATTAAATAAAAATATATTTTTTAAAATTTTTTTGAAGAAATAAATTGCCAGAATACTCGACTCGGTAACAATTTGGTCTGGTGTCCACTTTAAACAACCTAATATCTCACGTAAAGTGGTAAGTAAAATACGTAAAAAGTAAATAAATCGTATAAACTTTGCTCAAGCAACAACATTAGCGAAGTTTTAATTAAATTGATATTTAGCCTATGCTGGAATGACATATGGCATTTGTGGTTACAGCGGAGACAACGAATAATTTAAGTTTTTTAAAATGTTTTCTAATGTTGCTTTCATCAGCAACATGTTACAGGAAAGCAGTTTCACATTTTTTTCCGCCGTAAAATTCATTGATATTTCTTTGTGCTTAGGAAATTATGTATCAGATAATTTATTATGCTTTAGAAATGGCCAGACAGCATGCATCGGTATTTAAAGGTTGGACAATAGTCGAGGGGTTCAATTGCGTCCTGGGTGGTTTTAATTAACGGTTTTGTCCGTGCTGTATCGTTTGAACTGAGCGACACGGTGTGGGCGGGGGTAGTCTTTGAGCACTGGTATGGTGCGTGGGAGTCTCTTTCCGCTCTTTTGAGCGCCCAGCTGACTGGCGTGGGCGTCTGCTTTTGTGGCTGCCTTCTCCTACGCAAGGGCCTGCAGTGAATTCAGGCGATATCATAGTCTCCATCTCAGATCCCTCCAAATGATTCAATCCACATGGATTCCTTTAGAGCCAAATTGAAAGATTGGTTCGCAGTGTGTTTAGCAGATCCTAACAAGTTGTGTAACGTGCCAGATACTGAGCTTCCACAGATTTTTGTATCTTGTGCGCCTACAGAAATGTAATTGTATATAGATTTACTGGCTGGACTACCCGAAGTGGTGGTTTATCTTCACATTCACAGATTTTCAACGTGCAACTTCCTGCCTCTCTCGTGGCTTTTGACTAAGGTAACTGCGCAGCATTACTGGCTCGCTTATGCTTACAGCTAATCAATGGCTGGCGGTGCTCAGCGACATACCACGCCCTCACATCAGAAGGCAAAAGGCCCTAATCAAACTATGGCCGAGGATTCTGAACAACGAGGCTGTTCCCATCCATGGTGATATTAGGGAATACAAACACGGCTGAAGTCTCGTCGCCCTGCCTGGAAGACTGCTGTCAGTCTAACATCTAACTCCTTCAGCCCTACAGATAGTTTGACAGTGGTATGGGTATCGTCAACACCACAGGGTACAGTGAAAATTACCAGTCCATACTCAAAACTACCAGGATTCAACTTACCGCGGTCAATTTGGTGTAAATTAATTCGTACTAGATGTGGTACGGGAAGAACTGCGTCAACTCTCCACACCTGGGGCTGGGTAGATGCTCCGCACTGTGACTGCGGTGAGGTTTCACATTGTGCAGGACTGCCCACTGCGTGCCTTTCCTGGTAGTCTGGAAGACCTAAATGTGGCTACGACTGAGGCGGCGGCCTGGTTGGAGCGACTCGATGTCACGGCGACCTTGTCGTAGTGGCCGGCTGCAGGCATTCTCTGCTGTACTATGTGCATATATATATATGTTTATTTTGAAACAAGGTTGTTCAATGATTACAGTATAATTGTTGTTGATTGTTGTAAATGTCGAATAGCATCATGCACAAAATAAATAATAACTAAACTAACTAGAAAATCCTACCAAGTGAAGGGAAGATACAGGTTAATGTGGAATTCATCCCCGTAACATTCTAGCAAGGCGTTAACAGTGTTGGCTAATTTTTAAGGACCGTAAAAATTGTAAGAAAGGGTCTCTCGATGCGCCTAGAGGGATCTGGGTAGCTGTGCCACTGGGTCGATGTGTCCTCAAATCATGGTGAACAACTGAACGGTAGATGTATTACTAGGCTTCTCGTAAGGAAATACTATACATCTGTTCTTAATTACATGACATGGACAGTTTTGATAGAAATTGGTAGGTACGACGGGGTGCACAAAAACAAGAAAGGAATTATTATTATATAGGATTTGCATTTTCAATTTTTTTACAAAACAACCTTATCTCCTTCAAAATGTTCTTCATTACAACTAATACAATTGTCCCACTGGTGCTTCCACTGTTCTAAACATTTTCTGTAGTCATCTATAGAAATGGCTGTCAGCTCCTCCATCGTTTTTTTTCTTGAATTCTCCAATGTTGTTAAATAAGTCTTCTTTCATGCCCCTTTTCATGCGTGGAAATAAGAAAAAGTCGCATGGAGCCAGGTCAGGCGAGTAAGGTTCGTGGGGCAGCGGAACCATGCCATTCTGCCTAACAGAGACAGCTGTGTGTGCAGGAGCATTGTCTTGGTGGAACAACCAGTCTCCTGTCTGACACAAATCTGGTCTTTTTTGACGAACACTGTTCCGTAATGTTCTTAAAAGGTTTGATTGACGGTCTGATGTGGGGGAACAAATTCTGACTGGGCATCAAAAATGCAAATGAGCAATTTTTTTATGTAATTCTCTAGAGTAATCAGCCGAGTTAAGGATCGTCGAAATGTTGTGTGATAACATTTTCTTATCTGGGCTAGTTACCCGAGAAAATTTCATAAATTCTCAACGCCCACAGAATCTTCGTTCTTGAGCATTGTTTTGATCTTTGATTTGTCGACATTTTCATGGAAGGGGTGACAATGAGGTGTTCCATTTACTTGACAGTTGATTTGTTTCTGTGTCGTTACCATAGCCCCATGGCTCATCACCAGTAATGACCTTTGACAGAAAATCTGGATCAATTTAAAGCTGTTGTTTAAAGTAAGACATGTTTCAACTCGAAGTTCTTTTTGACTGTCAGTCAGAGCCCGAGGAACAAAATTGACAGCAACCCTTTTCATTCCGAAATCTTCGATTAAAATTCGTTGAACCGAGTTCCATGATAACCCATTAATCTCTGACAGTTGGTCATTTAACTGTCGACGGTCTGAGAGCACAAGCTCTCGAATTTTTTCAACATTTTAGACAAAACAGCGCTAGCAAAAACAATCATTACGGATTAACAGAACAAGCCAGGTCGGAAACCCAGGCGGCACTGAACTATTAATGAGTTGCGCTATTAACGCCTAGCGGCAGAAACGCGTACTACAAAATCTCCACCCACGGCAATGCTATACCGGTTATTTTTGTATGGTTGTCATTGGGTGATCTAAAATGCTGCAGGTGTAAACCAACCATAAGGTGTTAAGAACTTTCTGAGTATGGTGGGTGGGAATACAACGCTTGCTACTCGCAACTGATCTCGCACGGACGGCACGCTTTCACGATGTCTAAACCGAAGAAGCGACCAGCAACCTTTCCTCAGTGTGTCGACATTGTCGGTGAGGTCACATATCATTCTGTGTGCCGCAAGAAGTTAATTGTCAGGGAAACTCCCTTTGAAGACATTTGCATAGAGATATGGAGACGTCGCTTTGGCAGTAACAACCAGTTGAAATGGAAGCTCTACATCTCCATCATTATAGACGGCTACAAGTTCACCTGGGTGGTACCAACAGACGACCCTTCAGCCTTTGAGAGAGTCATGTGCACCCGTGAAGGCAACCATATGGTGAAAAGGATTCTTCCGGCAGGATTCACAACGTGGCCGGAACCTCTAGTCTTCCCAACACTTCTCACGGGCTGCTTCAGCGTGGAGCAGTCTTGCAACTTAATCAAGAGGAGATTCGGAGCCTTTGGCTTCGATCCAGGAGGCAACGACATCTACGCGAAGAAGAAGAAACCTTCTACTGTGACACCACCACCTGCATCCGAAGTGACTGCCGAAGTGAAGGCCGTCAATAACCGAAAACTAACTGCAGCATAGGAAGGTCACCACCTGCATCTCACACGGCATCTGAAGCGTTGGCGGTCGACAATTCAAGTGATGAGGACGCAGTGGAAGTGAGGCCGGTACTTCCCCTCACTGCCAACTATGAGGGTAATTTCGTTGACCTTGTAGTCGTATTCTTCAAGGAAACCAGCAACTACCTCCTCTGCCTACCAGTGATAGAGGGGCTGCGATTCCTTCCGCAGCACCCGACACAACTCCGTCGACTGACGGACTTTTTGGACGGTCGCGGCATCCAACACGCCTCGCAACTCCCACTGAGGCCAGTGAGACTGGTCGTCTGTGGACTACCAGCATCAGTGACAGAGGAGGCGGTGGCCGCTGAGCTCACCAGCAGTGGCATCGCAGCCTCGGAAGTTCATCAAATGCGCCGACCAGGCACAGAGGAGCGACTACCGCTCTTCACGTTTCAGCCCGCGGCAACAAGACAGCTCCTGTTACACAAGGTCCAGTTAGAAGTCAAGAAGAAACCACCGATCGCCCTAGCCCAGTGTTTCCGTTGCCACGGGCACGGCCATCTGGCACGGGACTGCACTGGACAGGAGCGCTGCGTCAGGTGCGCCGGGAACCACAGGGTAGAGGACTGCAGAGGGTAGAGACATGGTGCCCACCTGCTGCAACTGTAACGGAAGCCACCCCACCTGTTACAACGGCTGCCCTACCAAGAAGAACCTTCGGCCCAGCAAGAAAACAGCGAGTACTTACAAGCCAGTGGCCCCACAGGGCAAGCTGCGTTGACGCCCAGCATCAAGAACACCTGCAACCGGAAAAGAGAACCTCACGGCGGCTAATAGGCAGTTCACCTACTATCAACAGCGACATGATGAGGGCGCTTGGGACTGGAACCACTCTGATGAAATTATGCTGCTCTTCAAGCAGCAAATCCAGCTACTGAAAACAGACATAACTACTCAAGCCTGAATCCCAGGTCTGACACGCCCCAATCTAACACACAGAAAATGAACACCATATTGAAGAACTGGAACGAGATGGACTACGAGCAAGAACTTCCCCTCACTCTAGGGCTGATGTCCCCCAGAAGATTTAGTATCGTGTGTGTGTTCGGGGGAATTGATGTTTCAAAAACTGTTTGGCTGATTTTAATGAGACTTGCTAGACGCGTTTGGTATTGGGTGACTAGAAATACAGTAGTGGTAAAACAGTACCAACAACACCGGACTCTGCTAGTCCCTATAGTACAACAGTAACGGAACAGTGTATATATATGTTTGTTTGCTTCTGCATCACACTTAAACTTCTGAACAGACGATAGTGTAATTTTCACAGTTTAAAGGTATAAGGAATAATTTATATTTTGAGGAAAGTTTTATTTCACAACGCCATCTATTTTTGCAGCATAAAAGTAAAATATTTTTTATACTTCAAACATTTTTATGTTTAATATGATATAAGTTAAAAATTACTGCTATTCTTTTCATCTACATCTACATATATACTCTGCAATTCACAAAATTGTGGGTGGCAGAGGGTGCTCAGCACCAAAGCTAATCTCTTTACTGTGCATTCCAATCCCTAATGGTACGAGGGAAAAAAGAATTTATATAAGAATGATATGAATTATTTTTTAGGAACAGCGTGAGGCCCGAGGATCCTTCATTTCACCGAAGAGGATGTGCTGATAACATAGAAGCTGGTCCCGGTAGGGATGGCGCGAATAATTTTAATATTACAGCTCCAATTACTTCACCCGTTTACCGTCAGAGTGCGAGTATGAAAAATGCTATTTTAGGCTCCACAAATAACAATACGAAGCAGCTAGGGATAATGGTACTAAATTGTCGGAGTATTAGAGGGAAAGTAGCGGATTTTCACGCCTTAGTTGCGACTAATGATGTCGATATAATACTTGGAACCGAGAGCTGGTTGACGCCTGAAGTTGAATCTAGCGAAGTATTTGGCCCTCATTTCAATGTTTTTCGGAAGGACAGAACTGTCTCAATGGGCGGGGGTGTGTTCGTGGCCGTAAGTAAAACCGTTAATTGCTCTGTCGTAACTGAAACGGAAAATTTTTGCGAGTTAATATGGGTCATGGTAAAAATTGGCAAAAATTTAAAGTTCATACTCGGGTCATTTTATCGACCTCCAGATTCTGATTTAGCTAACGCGGAATACTTCAGGGAGTCGCTTAATAACATTTACAAAAAATTTCAAGGACATATATTGATCGTGGGTGGTGACTTTAACCTACCGTCGGTTAGGTGGGACACATACACGTTCAGGTTGGGTGGAAGAGATAGGTTAATAACCGAAACGTTCCTAGAATCATTTGCAGAAAGATCTCTTGAACAGATGGTCGAAGAGCCAACACGGTGCCACAAAGATTCCTCGTCCATTCTGGATCTTTTTCTAATTAGCAATCCTGATATTGTAGATAAAGTTTGTATAGAAGACGGTATAAGTGATCTCAAGGCGGTTGTGGTAAAGTTAAACTCCAGTCTGAGTCTGAAGCATGACAAAGAGAAACTCGTGTTTTGCTTCGATAAGGCAAACGATGCGGGTATGGTTGACCATTTTGCGAAGAATTTTGAAACGTACACGCTAAATACAAATGTTGAGGAACTTTGGTTTAATTTAAAAGAACTAATATGGACCGGTTTAAACAAGTTTGTTCCTAAGAAGTGTATTAAGGTCAGTAATAACTTCCCTTGGTTCAATAGGGAAGTGAATCGTTTGCTCAGGGGGCAAAGGCGTTTACATGCCGCGGTGAAAAAATCGGGGGACTCATCTAATCGTGCTAAATTAGTCCAGTTGCGTGCGGAAGTGCGTAAGGCAATGCGCGATGCGTTTAAAGAATTCCAAGCCAGGAATTTATCCGAAGATCTGATTATTAATCCAAAAAAGTTCTGGTCGTATATCAAAGTAATAAGATGCTCTCGTAAGGTTATGCCGTCGCTGATTAAAGAAAATGGTGAATTATCAGAAACAAGCGTAGAGAAAGCAGAAATTTTGAATGATATATTTAAAAAGGCTTTCACGATAGAAAACTCAGAGGAGATACCGATATTTGACAATCGTACCGACAAAATTATGAATGATCTCGTTCTTGATGTCGAGGGAATAACTAAACTGCTTATGAATGTAAAAACCAATAAGGCTCCCGGACCAGACGGTATTCCTACAAGATTCTACTCAAGATACGCAAAGGAAATTGCACCGTATTTGATGAAATTGTATACCGTCTCTCTGGATCAAGGAAAAATACCAGCCGAATGGAAGACCGCTATCGTAACTCCAGTGTTTAAAAATGGGAATGTTAATGATCCTCAGAATTATAGGCCGATCTCGTTAACTTCAATATTTTGCAGGATTTTAGAACATATCATCTATTCGAATGTCATGCGGTTCTTGGATGAAGGTGAGCTTTTAAATCCAAATCAACATGGATTCAGAAAAGGCCGATGCTGCGAAACACAACTTGCACTTCTAATTCACGACTTGTGCCGAATTATGGATGAGCAATCCCAAGTTGATTTGGTTCTATTAGACTTTAAAAAAGCTTTCGACACTGTGCCTCACACTAGGTTACTTAGGAAACTTCGCGGTTACGGCATATCTAGACAAATATGCGACTGGGTTGCAGACTTCCTGAAGGGCAGAACACAGTGTGTAGTTCTCGACGGTGAGCGTTCATCACTTACTGAAGTGGGGTCTGGAGTTCCCCAGGGAAGCGTGTTAGGGCCTCTGTTGTTTCTCATATACATCAATGATCTATGCGACATAATAGGGGGAATGAAAAGATTATTTGCCGATGATGCTATAATTTATCGCGAAATCAAAACCCTGGACGACTGCGCTTTGTTACAAGACGATATTACGAAAATAATTGCGTGGTGTAAAGATTGGCAGTTGGAGTTAAACGCTAAAAAGTGCCAAGTCATGCGTGTGAGTAAAAAGGTGACACCATTTAATTATGAATATACGATTAATGACACTGTCCTTAGAACGGTAGATTCCGCTAAATACCTAGGGGTAACAATTCGTAATAATTTGTCGTGGAATGAGCATATTGAGAATGTAATGGGGAAAGCAAATCGTATACTCCGATTTCTAGGCCGTAATTTAAATCAATGCACTCAGGAAGTTAAATCGATTGTATACAAGTCACTAGTACGTCCTCACTTAGAGTATTGTTGTTCTGTATGGGGTCCCCATCAAAAGGGGTTAATGGAGGCTTTAGAGAAGGTCCAAAGAAGAGCCGCCCGATTCGTGACAGGTATATATAGTTGGAGGGAAAGCGTAAGTGCGATGTTGAAGGAGTTAGGTTGGGAAGACCTGGAACACCGTAGGCGTTGCTCTCGACGGAAGCTAATTGAAAAATTCACGACAGATGTATTTCGGAATGACAGTCAGCAAATATTGCTACCAGCAACATTCATATCTCGAAATGACCGTGAAAATAAGATAAGAGAAATCAGGGCCAGAACCGATTCATTTCTGTACTCATTTTTCCCACGAGCGATTAGGGAATGGAATAGAAAGAATTTACCGGGCGAGTAAACTTAAAATCCGACAGGAGTAGCTTTCGATAAAGCACTCCAGCCATCCTGATCTGGGTTTTCCATGGTTTTCCCAGATCACTCCACGCGAATGCGGGGATGGTTCCTCACAATAGCCCATGGGCGCCTCCTGCCATATCCCTTATAACCCTTCCAAACCATAACCCTTCTCGATAGGTGCTATGCACCCTCCGCCACACACTTATAGTGAATCGCGGAGTAATAATAATAATAATAATAATAATCAGTCCGGCACCTTATTTCTCTAATTTTATCTTTCCTGTCCTTCCGATTCAAATAGATTGGTGGAAGAAGTATTTCACTACACTCAAAAGTGAAAGTGGGAGTACGCATGTTTACCAATAAGTTTAAACGAAACGTGTGTCGTCTATCTACCATAGATTCCCAACCTAATCTACTAATCAGTTCTGTGACGCTTTCATAAGGACTGTAGCAAGCGGTCACGAATCGAGCGGCTCTTCTCTGTATTTTCTCTATAGTTTCGATCAATCCCTTACGAAACGGGTCCCAAATGGCACAACAATAATCCAAATGTGGACGCACAAGAGATTTGTACGCTATCTCCTTTGATTGTTCATTACAATTTTTCAAGATTCGACCTATGAATCGCAGCCTAGAATTTGCTCTACCTATTAACGAATTAATGTGTATGTCCCATTTCATGTTCCTTTGTACTGTTACTCCCAAATATTTCATAGAATCGACCATATCAATAACTGTATTGTTTACCTCGTATTTCTGAACAATTGGATTCTTTTTGTTAGTTATGCTCATTGTCTTGCACTTTTTACAATTTAGAGTAAGTTGCCAGTCAGCGCACCAAACCAAAATAACATCCAGATCGCGCTGAATTTCTAAGCAATTGGCCAAATTTCTTACTTCCCTATAAATAACCGCATTATCAGCAAACAATCTGAAAAGGCTTTTCACTTAGTCTCCGAGATCGTTTATAAAAATTAAGAAAAGTAGTGGTCCTTTTATACTTCCTTGAGGTACACCCTGTGTAACATCTAGATTAGAAGAACTTTCTCCTTCAACGACAACATACTGCGACCGACCAGTTAGAAAATCCATTATCCATTCACAAAGCTGATCCGATATACCGTACGCTCAAAGCTTCGCTAAAAGGCGGTTGTGGGGCACAGAGTCATAGGCTTTCTGGAAAAATAAAAAAATAGCATCTACTTGTAAACCTGCATCAATAACTTTCATTACGTCTTGTGTAAATAGGGCCAGCTGTGTTTCACACGATCTTTTCTTCCGAAATCCGTGTTGATTTGTTGTAAGCAAATTATTATCATCTAGAAAATTCATAATGTTCGAGCATATAATATGCTCCATAACTCTACTACAAACACATGTTATAGATATGGGACGATAGTTTCCAGGATCACTTCGATCACTTTTTTTGAAAATCGGAGTTACTTGCGCGATTTTCCACTCTGAAGGTACTTTTCGCTCTTCTAATGATTTACTGAATATATCAGACAGAAATGGCCCGATTTCCGCCGCATACTCTGAAAATACTCTTACTAGAATTCCATCCGCGCCCGGTGCTTTCCCCCACTTCAGGAGCTCTAATTGCTTAATGATATCTGCAGTATCTATTCGTAATGATTCCATCACCGACTTGCCACGGCGTGGGAAAAAGGGAAAACTATCCTTATGTTCATTTGTAAATGAATTTTTGAATATAGTATTTAGTACGTTAGCTTTATCGCGGCTTTCATTAACCTCGGAACCTTCACGAATTAGTGCTGGAATATTGCTGTTGGTACAAATATCTTTTCGTACATACGAATAAAATTTCTTTGGGTTTTCTGTGAGACTCTTAGAGAGAGAGTTGGAGTGAAAATCGTTAAAGGCCTTGCGCTTTACATTCTTAATACGTCCTCTTAAATCAGCTAAGGTTTCAAAATCGGTGCGATCAGTGAAGAATTCATTACAGATCCCTAGGATCATGACAGAAACGCCTCATCATATTACTCTTGAGCAAACTTTCTTCGGAACAGCTCACTCTTTAACTATAACATGGCGTTATTTAAAATTGTATATTTTGTCCAAGTTTCCTAGTTTGAAAGCGTATGTTCCGGCATAAACTTTTAGGAGTATGTCATAATATTATATTAACTGGATACGCTATGAACTTAATTGAGTAGCGTGCTAATTAATCTATTAAGACTCAACTATATCCCTTCGGGGTTCAACAAATGAGTTCCGGAACACAGTTTAAGAATCAGATAATGTAGACCCAATCTGCTGTAGACAAAAGACTGCCTCTCGTCACGTTAATTAAAGTAGATAAGCCCTTGAGAATTCTTTGATTGTAATGGTTACGATAACCACGCACCCAACAACACCGAGCAGCATAGAAAATTTATTGTTAAAACTCAATTTCAAAATTGAGTCATATATACAGCAATTACTGGCGTGCGAATGGTAGTCCATCTATTGTCTCGTTTTGGAGCAATATGACCAGTCCACTACCGTTTTTGGGTCGTGACTCTTTCTAAGATGTCTGTCACTTTGGTTATCGAACGAATGTAGACAGCTCTTATCCTGTCTCTTCTTGTAAACGCTAACATTTCTCTTTCCATACTTCGCTTGGTAGTTCTCAGTTTTTGCTTCATGTGACTGTTGAGGGTCCAAGTCTGGCTCGCATATGTGAGGACCGGTAATACACATTTTTCAAATACCTGTTGTCTTTTTTTAGATGTACTGGCATGTTTGATTTTAATACTATGGAATTTATTTCGCATGCTCTCCAATCCAGCTTTATGCGTCTGTAGATCTCAGGCTTTAAGTCGCCACTCATGTTTGTCAGTTGGCCAAGATACATGTACTGTTCTACTGACTCAATACCAACTTCTATCATGTTTGCATTGTCTTTTTCTACCCATTTGTTTTGCATGATTTTGATGTTTGACAGGTTTATTTTAAGACCCACTTCTGTGCAAGCTGCCTCTAGTTCATTTATCAGTTCTTTTAGCTCTTCCAGACTGTCTGAGAGCAAAACTATACCATCAGCGAATCTTAAGTTGTGTGAGACTTCTTGCATTTATTCTCAACACTATATTTTTCCATTGGATTTTTGACATTGCCAAATCCAGGACTTCTGTAAATAGCTTGGGGGATATATAGTTTCCTTGTTTTACCCCTCTTTCTACTACGAACTGTTTGGTGGCATCAGCGATGTTGAAAAAGGAGGTTGAAGTAGTGTAGATGTTATGCAGCATGTTGATATAGTCTGGATTCACTCGTTGTTCTGGAAGATACCATTACTGGCTCAATATTACCAACTTACTCTGTCCAAAAGACTATACACCCTATTTAACTGTGGAACCTTCCAATTGCAGAAATAAACTTTATAAATATTTCTAACTAACTAATGACAGGTGCGACGTAAGAAGGTCACGGCAACAGAAAATTAACATGTGATATAAACGAAAACAAGGTAATGAGGCGTCATGCTAACATCATCTACCGGTTCTTTTATTAACTGTCGGCTTCTAAACCCAGCCAATAGATGGCCATAGTGTAGGAAAGCCGCCGAATTAGACCGATGATGAGTTTTCAACTCTAACAAAATGGTAGGGAATTATTGAAACCAAATTTGCAGTTGGAGAAACCTTTTTTTCAGAAATGAATAATGTTATAAAGAAAGTATGCGCGATAAATAAACAATAAACTAGGGACTACTTGTGGTGGAAATCACAGCATAGAGGACTGAATCGTGTACTGAACATAAAGGGAGTATGAAGAATACGCTTAAGTAAAACATAAATACATTAGCTTACAACCCCGTCAAAATTGACGCATGGAATGCAATATTGTGAGAATTTATTTCTTCACAATCTCTTGAATAAATAAAATTGTTATTAATTTTCGCTCATAATTTAAAATGATGTAATGCTGTAGAAAGTTTTTAACTTACTGTAGCAGTGCTATCTTTGGACAGAGGGTACCAGAAAACATCTACATCAAACGAATATACGTAATTAAACAAAAAGCAACTGATCTGTTGATTTTAACGAAATTTATAGTTTAATTTTTGTAGTCTAGCAATTAATCTCTTGGCAGTTGCTTAAATGTGAACAGAATTATGATTATATAACAGTGATATCCTTGATTTTACATTAACATATTTTGTCGCCGTTAGTCCGGCAGTGAAGGCCGGGTACGTGACAGATATCGTGACCAAACTGGCGTTTTATTAGTACTCATTGGCATCAAAACTATTACATTTCACTGACTTTCACTGTTTCACACAGCGATGCGAGCGAAGTCACTGACAAAACTAGTTGATAGTAAATCACTTACAGTTTATTTATACTGTGACACGGACTCTTTTGTACATAGCAACCCAGTCTGTGAAATGTTCATAGCTGACGCTCGTTTATATCACTATGGAACATACAGCTGTGTGTCAACACCAGTGCGGGGACTGCCTGATCGCCGTGTATCTGCGCTAAGAGTAGACACTGTGGATTATGACAGAGTGACGTCAAATTCAGACAGACTGGCGATGTACATGTTGTCAAGTTTTAAAATGTGCCAGAATTAGGAGCTGGTGAGATTTTGCTGTAGGGACATTATTTATAAATTGGTTTAACAATTCTGATATGATCAGGAATTTAGAAAAGGAATTATCAGCTTAATTGGAGGGTTATTCGCACCGATAATCCAGAGACACCGTTGTTGCCATAAAATATTTTAAGATTAAATCATGTTCCTTTAGCATCGTTATAAACAATTTTTCCATACCGAACGTGGTGGATAAGTGGTGAAGTTGTGACCACGTATTCGGAAGTCGCTGTTTAGTATCCCGGTTCGGTCACCCAGAGTTCGATTTTAAATGATACCGGGAAGATTCCGTCAGCAAAAGGACATGACCGATTCCCTTCCAGTTCCCTGCCCCCCTCCCCCCCCCAGTGCTTTCCCACCTCTAATGACCTCTACATTGAAGAGACGCAAAACCGTAAAGAAATAATCTTTCTACATAATTCTCAATCTACCTACATTTCTCTTTCCTCTTCGATTCAATCCCCTCCCCCCCCGGTATTTCTAACCAATTTAATTTTTTCTGAGTTTCACCTATTCTTCTTTGTTAGATGAGTTCATTCGCTTGTGCGAGGCCTTAATGTTACCATCATTTCAAACAACAATTTTAATGTTTAATACCGAATTCCGATTTTCAATAGTTGCGCTGATTCAGAAATATATGACATAGGTTTTAACTGAATTATTGACTTGGTTCAGCTCATTTAGATTCTTTTGCTGGCAAAAATTCCTTATTGCCACGTATTTCGTAAAAATCGAAGACAGGAGAAAGCTCTTTGTACCTGTTCTTTCTGGGATGGTCAAATTTCTACTTTCTCAACACAATACAAAGTCTCTCCACACTGCAAGCAATACTATCTACAACTCCACTGCACGCGGCTATGCGACGCGTCTCTTTGAGTATCGACATCTCGTGTCTCCCTGCAGTGTCGATAGGGGACGTACATTAATTACGTGAGAGGAAATAGGGGAGGAGGGGGGAGTCGCCGTAATCTCAGCAAATCTCGCCAAGGGAAGGGTGGGGGGGGATGTCGACGGAAATCTCACCTGAGGTTTTGAAATTCTTGAAGGACGGTGGAGCTAAAAATAATCTAAAAAAAAACTACGACGCCAATTAGCAAAAAGGGGGCGGGGTCACGTCAAAATCTCACGTCATCTTAGGAGGGGGAGGTCCGTCGTGATCTCACCAAATATCATCTTGGGGGGGGAGGGGTGCGGAATTCTGGAAAAACACCTCGTGTAACACACAATTAATGGAGGTCCCTATAACTGCCTTAGCTCGACCGCTCCTGTCCCACCAGATGCCCTTCTCTGACACAATCCATTACCTATAATTAGGAAATACACCAATCATCCGACGTGTCATAACAAGGGTTTCAGCAGAGCTGTCGAAGTGCCTTCCACGACACATCGAGGTATGTCCACCTACGAACTGTCCATTATGTGTTTCGTGGATGGTAGCAGCCTTCCCGCTATTCGTTGTGAGTAAGAAGGAGGCTACAGGAGACGGTCCCGACAGGACGCGGCAGCAGCTGCTATCGGATGGAGATCACTCTGCTTCTGCGACACCGCGGCTTTTCACGCTCCACGCAGACGACGAGCACGAGGATTAGCAAACGGCAATCACGCCTGACTCCACAAAACTCCCTGAGATACGCATGTCATGACCTGCTAAGACCTGGGTCATGTTGCACTGGATGCTGTTTGAAAATGTTAATAGACAAGTTTGAAAACATATTGGTGCAGCAAAGTAAATCGAATTGCGGGTAGATACGGGGTGTTCAGGAATGAAAGGATAATCCTGCAACCGCAGATAGGTCACATCATGACCTACTATATCACAAAATTTTATTTTAGTATAATTCACAAGATTTTCGAGATACTGATTTTTCATTTTTTTTTTTTTTTTTCGAAACATGTTACTGTTCAGCTTATTTCATGTCATTTCTACAAATTAATTTTTGAACCCTGTTTTTTTTTTAAATTTACTCAAGGATTTTTGTGACATTTAAAACAATGTTTTTATTAAAAAAACCTGAAAAGAAACTTTAAAAAAAATATATCATCATCATTTTTACTACATATTTAAAACGCTCAAGGGTCTCTTTAGCAGATTCAACTACAACAAAAATTTTGAAACAAGTTTAAAATAATTTTACGATTTAAGATTTTTTTAAATAGGTTGTTTTAACGTTTTAAGAAAAAAAAATTATTGTTTTAGGTGACTCAAATATCTTTGAGTAAATTTAATAAAAGTGGGTTCAAAAAGTTTTAATTTGTAACAATAGCATGGAATAAACTGAATAAAATTACAAGTTTTTAAAAAATAATTTTAAAAAATCAATGTCTTGAAAATAGTGAAACTTTTACTAAAATAAAATTTTGTCATCTAGCCGTATAGGATGTGATCTATCTGCGGTTCCAGGATTGCTCTTTCATTCTTCAACACCCTGTATATGATTGATGATTTAAGGAAGCAATTAGTTTTTTTTTCAATTCAATTTCATCTTTTCAAAATATATTACATCATCATTAATAATGTATTATCCACAGTTGGGTATAGATATACTTTGCTTATTTTTCTTAACACCAAAATGCATGGCATAACACATAATATGGCTCAGATAAATGAAAAAGAATATTGAAATAAGCGACTGCAAAGCTTTAGTGAGCGCCATTCAAATGAAATGCGATATAGAAAATAATTTCTTCTGAGAGGCTGCGAGCCATGAGCTGGCTTTATTGGGCCCCGTCACGTCCGCTGAGCCCAACAGGTTGCAATGTGACTCGCAGGAACAACTGCCGTTCTACGGCGAGTCCTCCTCTCGAATCGCTTCGGCTTGCGAAGATTGGCCGTCCCAGTGTTCGTTGATTCGTAAGCCGCGCCTAAAAGTAGATATCTGTGTTTCGCAACCTGTGAAGCAGGTAAAATAAAACAAAATGTTTGTGATTTCCTGAAAAATTTATTCAGTTGTCGAGAACTACGCGAACCGTCAATAAAAAATCATTATATAAAACATCGTCACATAAAATAAAGATTTGATATTACCTCAGGTTGACCCTAACTCTGGTCGAAATATCCATTTATTAATTTTGATTAATTCGCAGTTTTCGTTGGTTATTAACATGCATGGGCGATACTGTAACTGAGTTGTGCGATTAATTTTTACATCATACTAACCAAATATTCGGGTGAAGTTGATAATTATAATGTGCACTGAACGATTCAGGGCAACTGATTGTACGAGGAGATAGCAGTTCCCATGAAGCCCCCATTTCAGGAGGAAAGGAGGATAACAGTATGTAACATTGTTGGGAGGTGTCTCATATACAA